>CAJVPS010001186.1:0-16903 GCA_910591765.1 Ambispora leptoticha | reverse complement strand
ACTTGAACCTATATGGGATACGATATGCATAGTAAAGACTAACTTTATTTATTCATATTGGATTCAATTTCAAGGGCTAACTCACGCTAATATACTAAAATTTGAGAACGGTTAAAGCGTAGTCCATCATGTGGTCAATCTCCCTAAATTTTCAGCGAATCCGATTAATAATTTTAACTATTTATACGACTATACAACTTATTTGTAGCCAAACCGCCGAGACTTATAACAGCTCAATAATTTTAATTTTTTAAATGACTTAAAAATGGGAAGATGATCGGACGTTTACGGTTCTCTCTATATACAATAAATCTATGTTGTTAGAAAATCTGATTATCAAAGATCTTCTGTCTTGTATAATATTAATTTTAAAGATATTTCACTTTTGCTATGCATTAAATAATATCAGTTAACTAAAGTACAACATAACAAAAATCCCTAATCAAAAATACCATCATCCCTTCCTCCATATCTTGCAACTTCTGCGGCCCTTCGCTTCTCTTTACCCTTTGCTTGATTCCGTTTATGATAACTATGAGTCGTGTTATTTGGTAGTTTCCGATTTCTTTTTGATAATGATTGTGTCACACGTTTTTTTATTTCGACATCAGTAAGACGAGTTGTGGATAATGATGGATTAGTGGATATCGACCGAATTTCTGTAATGTCACGATGTGCGGAATATGTTCGGTTTATATTTTTTGGTTTTGGATCATCATCATCATCATCATCATCATCATCATCATCATGTGATAAAGATGAATCTTCACGTTCAGATTCATTTTCATTCCTTTTTAATTCAGATTCATTTTCCTTTGTTGTTAATTCAGATTCAGATTCATTAGCTATTAATTCGGACTTATTTTCAACGTTACTGTCAATAGCTTTATCGCCGTCATCATCATCGTTTTCGGAAAAATCTTCGTTGTTATCAAAGTCATTTTGATGTGATAACTCAGACGTTTGATCTTGACATTCATTCAACTCAACTCGATACTTAATTTACATATTTAAATTAAAACTAAATAAACGAATGAATAAAATTGACACAAATTAAGAATGAAGATAATATCTACCTGTTCTAACTCTTGTTGATGCTGTTTAGTAAATCCACTAGCAGCTACCTGGACATCGAGATTGAATTCACGATTTATATCTAAATTGAATTTAGGATAAAGCATACTTTCATATCCATATTTCCGTTGAAAATATCTGCGTATGCACTCAACGTCTCGATCGAAATACCTGGTAATAACAATATAATTATTATTTTTATCTTCTCGCAAATACATAGATAGTAAATTATCAAAGCATATAAAAACACGCACCATTCAGCATTTGGATGTGACGTAGAGATCATCTGCGGAAAGTCGATGAGCACTGGTTCACCGTTTTCTTTTACCAGAATATTAAACTCATTGAAGTCCCCATGTATTAATCCGTAATTGGCTAGTCTAACAATGATATTCATGAGATCAGAGTATAGTTTTCCCGGGTCTTTAACTATTGATATTTGTCGTCTGATGATGTTAAACAGAAATTAATTAGAAACTAACATTTATATTACACATATTTATATTTGTTGTATACATACAACGGATAGGCGTTTATCAATTCCATCACTATACAATGTCGAACTTGATCTATTGGTGTTGGGACTGGAAACCCATTCTCGTGTAATACCTGTATAAAACTTTATAAGTACCATTAAAAGTTTTAAGAAGGTTTCTCGCGTTCATACTGCTGATTGTTATAAAATTACCTTCATAAACGCGTATTCTTTCATAGCAGCAAGACGTGACATGTACATCCATGATGCAGATTTTCGTTTCTTTAAATAATCACGTTTCGATTTGATCGCGCGAAAAGAAACGCGTCCAAGTCTATTATTCATTGATGATAATATTGGATAATTTTCTCGTTTATAAGTAAACATTTACTAATGATAATGATATTAATGCTTGGATCGACTACAAACCGATGTATTTTTAATACACGCTGACTCTCTTCTTCATCTGCTACAATATAAATATCTATATTTTCATAGATGAACAATTAATATACAATTTCATATCATATCACGATCATATTTATTCTTAATAATTACCGGACTCTTTCCCGACGCCAATTTGATTGCCCACAGAATAAATGCTTCCGCGTTTTACAAAAGTTTTTAGAGCCAAATAGTCATAACCACCATACGTCAAACGATATCCATCATCTGTTATGAAGTTAAATAAATTTTGTATATATGAACGTTAATAACTACAAATACGCAAATACCATAAGTGCTATATGTATGTATGGGAAGTACAGTAGGTAGCGTAATCATGTCAATTACATTAAGTACACAGATCAAGCAATAGATCCAATCTTCATAATCGTGCTCAAGAAACACCCAAATGCAGATATTTCATAATAAAACATACATTTTGCATTCTTTACCCGCGCTACTAAATTCTTTTTTGCTAATTCTCCCAATAACTTATGACTACCACCATGGCGCAAACCAGCAATTTGTGCAATAAGAGTAGTAGGAACTACCTCATGGTTTTTCGACCCCATTTCTACCTAGGATAATGAAAATGCCAACTAATCATAAATACACCATTCATATTGTAGTAAGTTATTTGTCCTTAATAAATATTTTCACAACGCCTTACCGCAGTTAAAACGCGGAACTCTTCCGCACTCATATATCTTAGCACTTTTGCATCTAGTTTCATGCTGGAATACAAAAAAATTTTCTGATTTGAATTTTGTATATATTATAATTATAGCTAATCAGTGATGTCAAAAAGAGTTTTTAAACAATTGCGACTATAATGCTATATGATTTACATACATCTATACAATTTTACAAAAATGAAATATACATAATTATTACTTTCGTCTTGATTTCTCATACGACTTTTTTTCGTGTTGTTCCGCCTCCAATATACTCATAATTCCTCCAATCTTTTTCTTATATGCAGCATCACGTTCCTTGATTTTGCTTAACTTCTCACGCGCAATAAATTGACTGTCCTTGCGCAACTCGCGAATTGCACCTTTTCGTTCTTTTTTGTATTGTGCCTTGAGTTTATTAAGTTGTGCTTGTTCGCGGGTTTTCGCTGATTTACGTTCTACCGAATAACTGTGTGTATTATATTTGAAGAAAATGGATATAATCAGTCATTCAGAAGCATGCAGCAAAGTGCAAAGTGCAAAGTTTTCGCATTTATTTAATTCATACGTTTCTTCGAATTTTGGGATGTAGGTGGCGAGTGGGATTGGTTTGTGGTATTGTAATTCAAGAGGACGGCGTGCCTCATTTGCAAATATTAGTAGCCGTCGTAGTGCGTCTTTTGTAGACTTGAGTTCAGTCTAAGATTGTATTGGAATATAAATTAATGGAACATAAAAAAGAAATCTTCGATTTCTCTGTTTCTTTTTTTGCCTTAAAAAAAAATACCTGTAATTTAGTCGAAAATTTTTCTTCCGGAAATTGATTTAATATGGTTAGCGAAGGGGTGAAAAGTTCAATGAACGCCGATTTTGAATTGTAAATCTTTGCGTATTGTAATATGAGATCCAAACATGCTGATAATGCTGAAACGCTATGATATTCAAGAGAAGATAAGCTAAAATACTTTGAAAATGGATAAGATGAAATTTAAACTCACCTAAACGAATCATTTTTGAAGTAGCCATAAAGTTCATCTTTATTAATCGGATTGCCCAATAACTCTGAAAAATTTAATTTCCGAGGTTCAACTTCCTTTGCATCCTTGATTTGAAGTGTTGGTATGAAAAACTCTTTTATAGGAAAATATCCAGGAATCGAGTCGATAGAAGTAAAAGTTTCAGGTGGCGCGAGATTAACTAGCGACGCGTAAAGATAATTTAATACTTCTGGAAACACTCGCTTCGATAAAGTTTGGTACTGAAAATCACATAAAATTAATATCAATGATAAATTTTCTTGATAATAATCTAGACTTCAATATACCTCTCTTAATAAATTGCATAAGAATAATCCTACTAATAGGTCTCTACCATTACGGATTGTATATTGTGTTAAATATTGTCCCATAAGTAGCATAGCAGGCGTGACAACTGGATGATGAAAATCCGAGGTGGGAAATATTTGTCCGATTAAACGTAAAATAATAAGATCGCTTGCTGTAGGAAATATTAATTTTTTTTCCCCAAAGGAAATTGATAAATATTTCGCAAGATTCTTCTGAATTTCTTCAAGTTTCTGAATAAACCATTGCGAAGCTTGCTCGGAAAAGTGTTGCGAAAGCTCGAACACGTTCTTGACAAGTTTATTAAGCAGCTCCATAGGAATCGGATTTTCTAGAGTCCGAGTAAGAATATAGTCTAAAAAAACTAGGAAAAACGCCTACAACGTTTAATGTATTATTAATTGAATCAGACTGATAAATTGATTGCGCAAAATCGAAATACCACAACATACCTCTAATTTTTCCCGATTTCCAGGTGACAGTTTTATATGATGCAATACATATATACGATGCACGACTACTGGTACATCCTTGTCTTCAACATCCTCTAGTATAGTTTGAAATTGTTCAAGTGTAGTAGGACAAGGGAAAGTATAAGCTAATTCCTTTTTCGATTCTTTATTATTTTTAGTTTGGTTTTCAACTTTAGCTCGCAATTTATCATTATTTTCATCATTACAATTACGAGCAGCATCCTTCTTATTCAAATTCTTAACATCTTTTTTCTTTTTTAAGAATTCTTTCCCTTCCTCCTCATTTTCCTCGTCATCATCTACATCAGTTATTTTTTCTTCTTTTTCATCATAATCTTCATCATCATCATCGTTAACTTCCTCTTCATCTTCATCGCTAACTTCTTCTTCATCCTCTTCATCGTCTTCATCGTCTTCATCGTCTTCAACGTCTTCGTCGTCTTCGTCGTCTTCATCGCCTTCATCGTCTTCATTGTCACTTTGAATGTCTTTAGACTGCACGCTTATCCCTCTACCAAGACCAAAATCACCATCTTCTTCCTCATCTGATATATAATCATCGTCCAAATCATCTGCCACTGGCGCACGTTTTTGCTTCTTACGACGTTTATTATCAGTTTCATCATCGTCATCTTCGGAATTTATTCTTTCCATACGTTTTTTCCGAGCACGCTAAAATTAAACATAATAAAATTAATTTATTTTTTCATTACAACACAGAATTAGTCGTCTTTATATTGAATATCCTATTTGATTGTTATTTTGAATAATTAAACTCATTAAGATCACTGTTTAGTGGTCATGCAATTTTCTAAATAGAAAATTAAAGGATAAATACCTCTAATTTTTCAAGTTTCTCTTTCTCTTCCAATGCTATTTCCTCTTCAGTTTTCAATCGATCCGTGGGCCTACCACGTTTTTCAAGAGCGAGTTCTCGCACGAATCTATCATAAGCATCAACTTGTGATTCTTGTGGTTCCCTGTTTTGCAGTTTTGATGGCGAAGCATTTGAAGAATTGTTCTTTTTTGAATCGCTTGAAGGAACGAGCAGTAAATCACGAATTTGATCCAGTTCCTCGTCTAATTGGTATCTAGTACGCTCATCCTCTTCTTTATTCAATTGCCTTTCATATTTATGCAATTTACTTTTTCCAATTATTTCTTCCATAATTTCCTTTTTTGATTTTGGTCGCTGAGGATGCGAATCGGAGATGTCTTCTTGCTCAGACTCATTAAAGCCTCCAAAATGATTTTTAGCAACGGTCTTACTATCGATAATCCCTTTTTCATTATCGGAACTCTCATCATTTTCACTCAACTCTAAATCAACTTCATCAAAATCATCAATCTCAGCCAATGATTGTCCATAATGAGTTAGATCATCATCAAGATTATACAACGATAGTTTTCCTCCGCCACTATTGTTATTGCGTTTTTGTCGTTCTTTAGTAAATCGCTCCAACATCTTCTCCTCTGGAGTCATCTGTGGATTGTTCTCGCCAAATCGACGATCAATCATTCCACCAGCTTTATTTTTTGTCTCCATCTCAGCTAGTAACGTTTTTTTTCGCTATTAAATTTTAATTAATAGTAAATAATTTTGCTTTAATCTCATTTAATAACCAATCCTCTTTTATGCACATGATCAACTATAAAAAATAATGAAAATTACATTCTCGTTTCCAATTTGTTTCTTTAAACCAGGACGACCCTGGACACCCTTAACTTTTCGACCGAGAACTGCATGTTTCTCCCGAGCAACTTTTATTTCAAATGGGTTAACCCTGTTCTTTAAAATCTCGAGCCTTTTTTCAGTAAGGTTTTTCACAGCGTCTGACACGTTTCCCTTCTTTCGGTTCTTTTTACTAACTGTCTTTCGCGAACCGGGACCAATTAAACCAGCTTCTTTAAGAGAGGATTTTAGTCTTTTTAAGGTAGAGCCGCCACTTCCTTTAGGTTGTTTCATTTTCCAATTTTCCAATGCAAATAGTAAATTTTTTAACCGTTTAACTATTGATCTGATCCTCCAATAAAAAGTCGCAACTTTATTTTTACAGATTTTGCAAATCGAAAAAATTGTTCGAAGTAATGAGTTTCATAGGATACAAAAAATTTGTAGAAGAAGGCGATTTGGTAGTCGCTTACCTAGTAAGTAATAAAGCTATCTGCTTTCCTTGAACCTATTATCTAAATTTAAGCATTCTTTTTAAAGTCTCGTGAAAATATGACTACCTTAATTATGGATTCCAAAGCCACATATAACAATAAATTCGGAACTTTTAAACATAAAGAAATGATCGGGAAACAATATGGAACAAAGGTACATTTGAAATGAAAATAAATGACCAATAAATTTATCCTTTAATTAAATTATTATTTCTTCCTAAAGTAGATGCCTTCTCACAATGGCAAAGGTTTCATGTATCTCCTTCATCCTACCCCCGAGCTATGGACACAAGTTCTTCCGCATAGAACGCAGATTTTATATTTAGCAGACATTTCATTTATAACAGCATACCTTGATCTCAAACCTGGCTCGATAGTATTGGAATCTGGTAATGCAATACCATATATATATATATATATATCGTTCATAAAATTAAATATCAAATTACTCAATTCATTAATTCAGGCACTGGAAGTGGATCAATTTCACATTCTTTTGCACGAACCATCGCACCACATGGGCATCTATATACTTTTGAATATCATGAGGAGCGTGCCAAAATTGCCAGGTGTGACTTCATTCATCCCTCCATTTAGTAAAATTTTCTCTACATAAACAACTCTCGTAATATAAACCTAGACAGGAATTTAAGGATCACGGTTTATCTGACTTAATAACAATAGAATGCAGAGATGTTTGTAAAAATGGATTTGGAATTACAAATAAAGTGCATGCTGGTAAATCTCACGCCTTAATTGTGCTGGAAATTTGAATCATTCTCATTAATAATTTATATATTTTAGTTTTTCTTGATTTGCCTGCTCCGTGGGAAGCAATTCCCGCAGCCAAAGAGGCTTTCAAGGTAATAATAGATTGTGAGGTTAACTGTATATATTATGAATAATAATAAAGGTTTATATTTTATAGAGGACTCGAATGGGAAAAATTTGCTGTTTCAGTCCATGTATCGAGCAAGTACAAAAAACGTGCACATCATTAAACGAAAATGGCTTTGTCGGTCAGTATATTTTTATTTTAAAGGATAACAATCAGAATATTAACCTCAATTATTCATTTTTTTCACAAGAAATCAAAATGTTTGAATGCTTACTTCGGTATCATGAGGTCAAGACAATACCAATATACACAGTTACTGATGCAGTCGCAAGTATTAAGACGCAACAAGCAAAAAAAAGGAAACATAAGGAACAAGAGGATGACAATGAAATTTCGGATGAGTTAATAATAGCTTCTTCTTCTAATGATAGTAGTGGTGTTAGTAGTAATTCCAAAGTAAAACAAGCTCCCCCTCCAAATTTATATGTTTCCAAGACGCCTACCGAGACTAAAGGTCATACAAGTTATATGACATTTGCTACTTATCTGCCAGTTTTGTATGATGAACAATAGATAAATAGTAAAACGTTTTTTTTTTGATAGGTTCAATCAATTCATCACTAGACATTTCAATAGCAAAAATGTTTTAGCATAAATAATTAATTAATTTATTCGCAGCTGCACTTTCTAATTATTCTCGATCATCCTCAGCGACCTTTTTCTCTTCATATTCTTTTATAAGCACATCAATTTCTTCGGATTTGTAAAACTGATATGTCACTTTTCCCTCCGCATTCAAATGAAGTGTTGCGAATTCCACTAAGTAAAATAAAGATTTTTCATTGAAGCTAATTAATCAAAAAAAAAAATAATCATTATGACTTACATTTATCGCTGGTCAATGTTGTAGTATCCATAGTTTTACCCAGCACTTTAAGCGCCAATAATTTAGCTTCATGTAGCGTAATCTCATCCTTATAATCCTGCTTTAATAGCGATTGAGCGGAAGCATTATTCGCGCCGATACACGTTGCCTTCCATCCACCATAATTACCGGATGGATCTGAATGATAAAGTTGAAATTGGTGGTGCGAATCGTAGCCAGCGTAAATAAACGATACACCATATGGACGAAGACCTGTATAGGTATCCCCGATATAATAAATTGATCTTGTTATTATTTATTAGATCCTGTGCTCTTTTCATTTTTAAACGTCAAATTACCTCCGAACTGAGTATACCCTTGTTTAAGATCACATAATTTTTGTACAAGCTGCTCAACGGGAATATCCTCATCATATGAGAGCAGATATTGCTGAGCCACCTGACGCGCATAATTTATGAGAATGTTGGCGTCAGCTGTCATACCTGCAACTCCACATATGATATTACTATATTCAAATAAAAAGTAAAATTAATATTAAGCAATTTTTAATGTCAAATTAAAATGACTTACTCGTTCAACAAATAAACTTTTTCGCTAGTAGTTGTTGATTCCAACAATTTCGAAGTAACCTTCTTTTCAGCAACAATGACAATGCCATCTTTGGCAAGAATCCCTAACGCAGTACCAGCTTGGGAAATTGCCTCCATTGCATATTCGACCTGATAAAGTCGCCCTATCATTTTATTAAAGACGGATTTTTGAAAAAAAAATCTTTTTAAAGTATGATAACAAAAATCATTTTTACCTTCAGGTGAGAAGATTGTCGTTCGTGTGTCATATCTTCGTGCCATGGTTTAAAAGTTTTAACCACCAGCAAAAAAGGTAGCGACAGTAAAATTGTTTTTGGAGTTATTACGTTCACAAACTCGCGCAATTTTTCTTCCAGAAAAATCTTATCGATGCACCGTCACGTGTTATAATGTATTTAATCTGCTGCCAAAAATTTGGTGATATCTGCCTCGTTATAAATGTCTTCACCGCGAGAACAGTTACTAATTATACTTGCTCAAGCCGTTTCACAGCAACAGCCAGAGTTGTTGAAAAATGCTGAGGCAACCTTAAAAGAATGGGAAACGGCTCCCGAGTTTCATTATACCTTGTTGGTGAGAACTAGAACTAATTTCCTCCCTCTTTTCCTTTTATGAGCTCAAAAGAGCAGGGAAATCTAATTTCAGAATACTTAGGACATAGTTTATGATAAAACCATTGAACAAAGTATTCGCTTCCTAGCTGCCATTTATCTCAAAAATGGAATTGATAAGTACTGGCGAAAAACTGCCAAAAAGTATGTATAATATTAAAATAGTATAAAGGAAAAGTGTTTCATTATTTATTATCACATGTTTACTTGATTTACAATATATAACGTTTAAGCTATATAAAATATGTAAATGTAAAAATTATTAGCTAGAATTAATTAAATTAAATTATTTGATTAATTTTGATTTTGATATTTTTGCAAGATCAATAATAAATATCAATGCCAACCTATTCTTTCTCTCTCTCTGTCTTGTAGCGCTATAAGACCAGAGGAGAAAGCACAAATTAAAAGTCGGTTACTCTCATTTATGGACGAGGAAATCAATCAGGTTCGCATCGAACATTAATTATGATATATATATATATATATGAGAGAAGCCTACCTTTTTTGGCTTGATTGTTGATGCGTTTCTTAGCAGATTATTGAAAAGTGAATCATACAATACAGAAAGAAACTGCGTTGAAATTTCACCGCAAAATTAAAATCTGTTCAATTAACAGTTAATTTTATCAAAATAAGTATAACTCTAACTTGTCATTTATTATTCTCAGTTAGCAATGCAAAATGCAATATTGGTTTCTAAAATTGCTCGGTTAGACTATCCAAAAGAATGGTGTGCTTCCATGTTTTCTTATATATTTTGTCGATCGTCTATTTCTTTACTGATCTTTTTTATTTTTTATCAATCCTCATTTCTTTTTTAATTTACTGCTTAATATTAATATTATACTACATTAAAAAGGCCTGATCTTTTACAAAATATGTTGAAAATTATACATGCAACTATAAATTCTGTAGGCGATTACCAATCGAGACTAATTCAGAAACGATTATTATTAACCCTACATCTCACTGTAAAGGCACTATGCTCTAAAACTTTTGCTCCTGATCGAAAAATGCTCGAACAGGTTTGAATTTATTTCACTGATATGTTTGCTACTTGATCTCATCCATTTCAAATTTCTTTTCTTTTTTAAAACTAGATCGCTCCAGATTTACTTCGAGATGTTGGCAGCGTATTTATTGAACATATAAATCGATTTTACGCGTTATTCTCTTCTAGTAATGATGTTTCTCAAATAACTATGGAGCTGGAGACTTCTATTTTGGCATTGAAATGTATCAGACGATTGATTACTCACGGATTTCAAGATATTACTGAAGTAGATCAAGCAAAGGTAGAGAAATATCTTCATGCTTTATTCTATTCATCAAATTGTGAATTATAAGATGATTCTCGCTCAATGATGATTCTAAAATTTAGAGGTTTCCAGGACTCCTCTTTGATTACTTGCAGAAATTCTTCAATTTGAGTACGTAGATCAACTAGCATGTATCTTGCATTTTCAAATTGCAATATTAACGTGAATATATATAATTTTATAATAGGAATTTCAATGCAAGATGCTGAATCTCCGATTTTCGCTTTTATCGAATCTCACATTACTCTTATTGGCAAGCTATATATTGATTTACAAAAGACGCATCCGGTCCCATTTGCACTTGCACCGCAGGCTATGGAAATTGTAAAATATTATTGGAACGTTCTTGTTGTGCATGGACCATCTTATGATCAAGGTCAGCAATCTTTTTTTAGACAATAAAATACTAAGGTTAGATTTGCTTTCTATGATGATTTTTTATTTAATTACATATAGTATAAAATTTTTGTTTAATTAGGATTGTCAACAAATTCATCACCGATGCAATTCGAAAAGTTCTTCGTGCAAGCTTTATTGCTTATTAAAGGAGTAATTAAGAAGTCTGCTTACAATCAAAATCCGCGGGGTAAGCTTAGTTTTGAAGATACAAAAGCAAAATACAGCGACGGGAGATTTTTTAATCTTTAGAATCTGAATTAATTTGATCAGGGATTGATAAGTCAAAAATAGCAGCAGCCATTAAAACAGTAGATAATGAATTTCTCACGCCAGAGTTTATTACTTCTTGTGCTGAAATCTTGATATCAAGATTTCTGATTCTAACGAAGGAAGATTTGAACATGTGGGAGGAAGATCCAGAAGGTTGGGTGAATTCTTCAGAGGCTGATCACTGGGAATATCAATTAAGAGTGAGTGTTTTAATAGTTATTATAAAGTCATGTGACTATCAACCTCAATTTTTTATATATATAATCAATTAGCCATGTGCCGAAAAAGTTTTTATGGAATTATTAGTACAAAATCGAGAACTTTTGTCACCTCTTATAATCAAATTACTAGAAAATGTTGCATGTAAGAAAGAGATTTAAAAAAACTTTATTTAAATTTTAATATTTAATTATTAATTATATGCTATTTTTCTTAATTAACTTAGCATTCTCTGATGAAAATAATTTATTGCTGAAAGATACTGTGTATTCAGCTGTTGGACTTGGTTCTCATGAATTATATGATGTATTGGATTTTGATAGTTTCCTAGTCAATCATTTAGTCAACGAAGTTAGAAATCGTAACCCAAGGTATTTTTGGGTTTATTTCGATTAATTATTATATATACACGTATTATATATGGAATTCTTGAACAAAAAAACCTCTATCGTTTTAGCTTCAAAATAATCCGTCGTCGCATTGGTTGGTTGATTGGTAAATGGATAAGTGTGAAGATTTCGAAACAAGTTAGATCAAAAGTATAT
Organism: Ambispora leptoticha; assembly: GCA_910591765.1. Taxonomy (NCBI): domain Eukaryota; kingdom Fungi; phylum Glomeromycota; class Glomeromycetes; order Archaeosporales; family Ambisporaceae; genus Ambispora; species Ambispora leptoticha. The sequence continues at coordinate 4,574 of CAJVPS010001186.1, read as the reverse complement.
GAAATTATGTTGCAATTAATGGATCCCGCTGAAGATTTAGTGATCAGAATAACGGCTGCTATAAATTTACATAATTATATCCTTTTTAATTATAGACAAATTACATTGTATTGTGTACTAATATATTAAAATAAAATAAATTTCTTAACCTTTCTATCATACGTATAGACGAATGGGATTTTGACGCGAACGTTTTCTCTGAGTATCTTGATCATTCGGTCACATCATTGATTCAAATCATTATGGTGGTAGAACAATTTGATACTCGGATGAAGATTTTAAATTGTTTATCTGTTATAATAGAACGAATGGAAGAAAAGGTGGATTTATCTTTTGAATTTTTCAATTTTCATAGCTTATAAATATAATTTAAGCTAAATTTATCTATCAGATTGCTCCGTTTACTCAACACATAACATCGTTACTACCACCTCTCTGGGAAGCTTCACGGCAAGAACCTTGGTTTAAACCGTCTATTTTGACCATTCTAACTAGATTAGTAGGGGTTTGTATTTGCATTCTCTCTCTCATATATATATATATATATATATTATTTTAATATTGCTTCTATGCCCATCATTATCTTATAATTAATTTTTTTCTTAGGCTTTAAAAGAAAATTCTAGTAATCTCCAAGAGTTTATAAAACCTCTATTACAGTATAGTATTAATCCTAACATAGTAAGAATAATTTATTTTTCATCATGCATTTTACTTTGTCACGTATTAACCGTTATTTGTGATATAGGAAGAAAGTGTCTATTTATTAGAAGACGCATTGGACTTATGGCTTGCTATCCTTCAAAATACCGAGCAATGCACACCCCTTTTATTTGAACTAGTGCCTTCTGCCATTGCATTGTTAGAATTCGGATCAGAAACATTAAAGAGAGTTTTAAAAATTTTAGAAAGTTATATTATCCTCGTGCCTCAGATGGTGATCCAGGTGATTGTACGAATTAATTATTTTTTTAAAAGATAGCAATTAATAATATTATTTGAAAAATTACAGACATTTGGACATTCTATTTTGGATGCATTTACGCGTCTCCTAGGTGACCTTAAAACAGAAGCAAGCAATTTTGTTATTCATGTGATTGACACAATATTGCAGACTTGTCCAATTCGGTTAACGGGCGAAACTCTAATTGGTACTGGTCTTCTATGGAAGCTTATGAATATTGTATTCGAGGCTGAGGTAGTTAATAATATTATTTGTAAATAAATTATTATAATTTAATTAATTAATTAATTAATTCTTTGAAATATCTTAGAAGCAACCTTATAATGTTGTCGGCTATATATCAATATTCGCTCGAGTTGTCATAAGCGAGCCAAATTACTTTTTACAATTCATTGCAATTGCTGGCCAACAATCAAATACACAGGAGCACGCATTGCTCGAAAAAGTGTTGGATGTATGGATTGAAAGGGTAAAATTTTAGCTGTTTAAAAAAAATCAAGCTTAATATTTGGTAAAAACACGTTCTTAATGTAACTATTTACAAATGAAAATTACATAGTTTGACAATATTGCGCATCCAAAGCAAAGGAAACTGAATGCTATGGCATTCACCGCTTTAATTGCCATCACAAATACCATCATCCTGGCGCGTCTACCGCAGTTTATTAGTATCTGGTGCGATGTCCTAAGCGAAGTTCGAGAAAATGGCGGAGGAGAGTAAGTTATTTTACTTCAGACCTTAAACTAATTGAGCGGCCGTTTTTCTATTTATAATCATTACACCCACATATTTGATAATGTGAAGCGCTCTAGTTTACTGGGAACATGAACCAAACGAAAATAAGGAATTTGTCAATGAAGAAGAAACTGCCGAAACTAAGAGACGCAGAGCGGTATATACCATTACATATTTCAATATTTTAATAATATTTTTCGATAACAGAATGAATATATATTTTTTTCTTAATTAGTTGCTACAACAGGACCCAGTTCATAGTACCAATTTGATCCAATATATTCAGGCAAAACTAACCGAATGCGAGACTTTAAATGGCGGACCGGACTTATTCCGACGACAATATTTAGCTTCTATCGATAATGATTTGCTAGATCAGTTTTATAGTCTAATGTCTTGATTTTTGTTATTTATTGCAGCTTAGATTGTAAAATCAATAGATGTAAATCTTCATCCACAATCGACAAGGGCCCGTAAAAATTTGGCTCCAAATTATTCCAAACAAGTCCAAATTTCCGTGCATTTCCCAAATTTTTGGCATTTTCCAAATTTTCGAGGAGTTCTTATATATGATCACATGATCTATGTTTCAATTGGTCGAAAATGTGAAATTTTTTCGCTCGGGATGTTTAATTTTAGGATGTCAAAAAACAAAACCGCGATGGAACTTCAAGGAATTTTTAGATGAGTGCGAGGAAGAAACTTTCAAACAAAAAATTGAAACATACCTTATATCTCTTGAGAACCTGAACGACGATTCATACAGTAAAGCATGTTTTTTGTTAGATAGGTATAGAAAGGCAAGTATGATTCTTGTATGATGACTTCAGTGAGTTATTTAGTGGCGGTGATAAGTTCTACGGAAATCATCATTAAGTCTAAGGACGGGCCCATAAAACCGGTGTGTGTGGCACGGCGAACTACGGTTTTAGCTGTGCTTAAATCTACGGATAACCACCGCTGGTACCACTGGTGCGTCAATAACTACGGTTACTTTGATGTTAAGTCTGCGGACAACCCAGTGGAAAGTAGAGAATTATGAAGATATTGATGATCAAGATCATTATTAATTGACTAAAATGTTAGTTTTTTCTTAGGGAGATAAACCCGATTATAAAGAAGCTAGAAAATGGAGGGGATGAAAACGGTAAACAAAAAGAGGTTAATAGACCTTTGATTCAATTTTTGGGTAACAATATCTATGGTGGAAACAATGGTACTTTAAACATTGAATCAAGAAAGAGAAAATCTACGGGAATTGACGAGTTAAATGCAACCAATGCTACTGAAAACGTTGAAGATATTTGTGTTGATGGTGAACAAGTCGTAAGTTATATATTTATTCTATTTCTCGTGTGTTTTTTGTATTGTTCCGTGTAATTAATTTGCCTTCTTTGCCTTTTTGTTGGACACACTGATAGAAAAAACTTAATCTTGAGGAAAGTTGGGAGTTTGAACAACCAATTCCTGACTGGCTCAAACGAATTCATCAACATCGCGAAAATCTCGCCACCACAACTGACGCAACTGACATTGAATCACTGTCTCAAGTAGCAGAAACGTAAGTTCACAATTACAGTATATGATTTTTTGCTATAATCAAAATATATGATTCTGAAATCTTTCTATTGTTAGTGCCATTTGGTGGCATATCATTGACACATGTGATCCGAAATTAACTAACATTATTACGGAACAAGAGTTTTTAAACCTAAGCGAAAGTTTACTTTCCAACCTTCCATCGGACTGGGAAGTGTTAGAGCTACCAGTATAACTTGAGTGGTGCATTACTTATATAGGTCACTATAGCTATAACACAGATTTATTATAATATCAAATATCACTATTCAGCATTATTTGTTACAGATTGAGTTTTATGTGAAGAATTTGAAGAGGAAGCAGAAAATAAACCAAAAATATTGCACAATTAATCTAATAAAACTACTTTAATTGATAAATAAAAATTTGAACTTTATTAATATGTCTGTGATAATAAAGAGGTACTTAATGCATATGTCAACTGGATTAAAGCTAAATAAAATATCATAATTCATAAATTTACAATTTCTCAAATTTTAAAAGATAGTTATAAATATTTAAATAAGAATATTGCTAACTTTAATTTGAAATAGCACAAACTGATTAAATTTTCTGAACTTGAGCATGCATATATGAAGTTTATACTAACTTACCAATATTATATCATTCTGAGTGATGTAATTATAGTAAAAGCCAAATTATTTGCTGAAAAATTACAAATTTCTGAAAGTAAATTATAATTCTCTTCTGATTGGCTTTAGAAATTTAAAGAATGAAACAGAATATAGTTATGAAAACTTCATGATGAAGTAAACTCAAGTAATCAGAATGTTATTATCAAGAATCTTTCATTATTACATGAAAAACTATCAAGATTTTCTTTAGATAGAATTTATAATATGGATGAATCTAATAGATTATTAATAATGATATATCTCTCAGAATAAAAAAAAATAAAAAATATCTATTTATAACTTTATACGCAAATACTAATAACTCACACAAGCTAATTCTTTAATAATTAATAAATATACAAAATTAAGATATTTTAAGAATATAAATCTTAATAGTTTAAGAATGACTTATCATAATAATAATAGTACTTAAATATTAATAATTTTATTTTAAGAATAGTTGAGTAATTTTGATATTAAAATTTCTAAATTATATAAAGATTAATTTATTTTAGATAATTATTCAAGTTACATTACAAAAAAAGTAAGTAAGTCTCTCAAATATTAAAATATATAGTCCGGTACAAAAATATAGATACATCAAAAAATAAAATTTTTAGTTGTCTCTAATGAAAAATTTGTAAAATCTAATTAATAGTTA
>CAJVPS010001185.1:0-16905 GCA_910591765.1 Ambispora leptoticha | reverse complement strand
TATAGAAAATAGAGATAATTATAAAATAAATAAAATTATAATAAAATGTAATATTTCATAACTAGAGAAAGATTAAGAAATTAAGAGATTTTATGTCATTATGATAACAATATTATATTATCTTTTAAATATCAAGCATAATATAAGATAAATAGATAATTAATTAGTTTTTTAATTAAAAATTCTTCTTATTCTTGTTTAGTTTATTATTTATTCTTTTATTTAATTTATTATTAATATTATAATAAGTATTTTTTAAAAGTATTATTATATAAGTTAATATGTATTAATAATTCATATACTTTTAATTATTTATTTAAAGTTTTTTATAATTAATAATTATTATTTAATATTAATAAAATAAATATAAGTTTATAAAATTGAATTAAATTTGTTCATTCTTGACTTGACTTTCTATATGAATATCTTATCAAATACACTATATAACAAGAAGATTATAATTATCAAGATAAAATTATTAAAGCTAAATTATACTTTATTTTAATATTTTTTAACTTTATTTATATAATAAAAGCTATATATTTTTCATCAAAGATAATAAATAAAACTAATACTAAAATAAAAAGAAAAAATGTAAAGTGATCATCTAAAATAGAAATAATGAAATTAAAGAAAAATTTAGAATTATAAATTTAGCATGATTTACAAATTATAAATTAAGAAATATAATATTACTTAATGATATCCAATTTAACTTCTTTTTATAATTATTCAATTTTGCTTTTTTAAGAGCAAATAAAGGAATTTGTTTATAATTATACTCTTTTTCTAATTTTAACTATCATAATCATTATAAATTTTATATAATTAAATTTACTCTTCTAATAATTATATAAAATAAAACTGTTTGCTTTTAATACCGTAAATCGCGATTTATAATACTCTCCCCTGGAAAAATTTAAAAATTTAAATTTTAATTTAGTCTAAATTCGTAACTTAAGTTTTCAAGAAATTACACTCTGAATTTATTTAGGATCAAGTAATTAGTTCTACTAAAAAAAGCTAGATTATATTAAGGTTTAAACTTTACAATGGGAGGGGTACATGTATTATAAACCGCGATTTAGAAATGTATGCATTAGATAACGATAAATTAAAAATCTATAAATAAAGTAATTGCGATTACCTATTAAAAGGAAATAGAAATTAATAATTGCTGTATGCAATTTCTCCTTCAAATGTAATAGAATTAATAATTATATGCTATTTCATCACTTCAAATGTAATACAATTACACACGCTTTATATGAGATGCAGTCTTCATATCGGCAAAAATAGGAATACATGTACATGGACAGTATTATATTCCATTCTTTTAGTAATGTGCGTATTATGTGCTTGTTGCATTCGCTTAATTTAAAATGTTGCTTGATTTATATGAATATTAACGCAATTACCTTCTTTAGGTTTCCTTTTTCCATGTTGCATTAACGGGATTCTAAAAAAGGTGATAAAGACTTAACTTTGATGGTGCAGTAGCACACATTCATAAGGCTCTCGTATGGTAATAGACGTATGCCTTAATTTTAATATTCAATAAATTCAACATTTTCACAAATAAGTTATTAAGGATTTATCAAACCCATCAAACAGAAATGGTCGGGACTATTAGTAAAAATTATTGAGGCGGTTTATCCTGGAACGAACTTCGGTTTTAACAGGATTGACTGTAGCACAGCAGGTGCATGTACTTGCAATGTCTACAAGCATTTGATAGGTTGATTATCTTTCAAAGAGGTATGTGTAAGCTTCCATTCTTTTATTAGTTTGTTATTTTGAGTCCTCTTGTCTTATCGGGATCTTTATATTGAAAGGTTTCCTTTGTTAATTATCTATTAAAGGCGTGTTTCGAGAAATCAAAGGTACAGTATAGACTGATTTAAGGGGTTAACTATGTACATGAATAAACATTAAACATAAACACTAAATTTCTATTACATGTAATTAGAAAATATAAATTGTATTTTGTATCCATTATAATAATCAAAATCAATAAATATGACGGGTTACAAAACAAAATTTGGGCCGTTTTTTGGGAGCTGAAAATTCTGGAAAAGGGTTAGAGTACATGTATTAAAATTAAATTAACGTTAAATTGATCTATGATTAGTTAAGCACCCTATCCCATTCGTTTTCATTTTAATCTGGCACAATAAATGTTTTGGATTTGCATGAAATAAATATTGTCGGAATAAGTTATAATGCGATAAAATTAATTTATTTTTTAATGAACTATGACTGATCTTTTTTCCATTGTTTATTTAAAATTACGACATACCGATACGTACATGTACATATATTAAGACAATGACAATACCCATTTTCTGAGTGTCATAATTGTTCAAATTTAAAACGTTAAAGATATAAAATAGTTCACATGATTATACAGTATTTCAATTCAAGACATCTCTAAAATAAATTAATTCCTTCTCTCATATTTTAAAACTTAACTTTTGTCGTGAGCAAATAAACGCCTCTCTTCCTCGTACACATTATTCTTCCATTAGACAATAAGCGAAACAAATACACGCACGCCCAAAGTTTCAGGGGGTACATGCGTTAGTTTTACGATCCTAAACCTAGTTCTCACTCTATGTACGCATAATGCAGATCATGAAGTTTGGTCACTTGTTATACGATTTGTTGGATTTGTTGTTACGTTTCGAAGGGATTCGTTTGTGCATGTAGTAAATGCCTTTTACCGGCAAATACATGTATTGAGAAAAATATTCGTATTAATGAAAGAAAGATACCGACATGAAAACCGAAAATATATGCATTCGATATTTGACTCTTTTATTTCTATGATGTTATTAAGTATTTCTGCAAAAATGAAATGAAGATATCGATATTTATCGAAATTCAAAATCAAAGACAAGGCATTAACTGTATATACATCTATAGATAAATATATATATATATGTATATGTGTATATGTGTTATTCTTATCTAACCCAACTCGTTGTTTTGATGCTTGAATACCAACTTTGATAAATATTTATATAAATATGTACATTATAAAATACAGAATATTTCGCAATAAAAAATATAATGTGATTCGGAATATTTCATATTTTTTTAACTATGCGAACGGGGAAAGGAAAAAAATATTGAATTCTTTTCAGAGAATTTCTTGGGATGACATGTTATTTTTTGTTAAATCCGATTGTTAATGCTAATTTAAAAAACATACAAAGTCAATTATGATAGATCACATATGTCTGCCGATAAAGAACAGAGATAAGAAAAAGTCATTTCTTACCAATTATTAGAATTGCCAATGCTCCCAATAATAAGACAAGAACAATTGCAATTAATATGGCTCTAATTGGATGCCTTCTAAAGAATCCTTTCTTTGGACTTCTGTTGTCAACTACTACCGAAGAATTAGAAGAATCATCTGATGTAACGTCACCACCACCACCACGCTCTACATCGACCTGCGATGGATCTGCGGCAGTTGTTTGCGTTGTTGGATCAAATGTAGTTTCAATTCTTGCACTTAATTCGGTTATCACGGGAGGTAAACTTGGAGTGATTACTGAATCTTTTGTGAGTGAATGTTCAGCCGAAGTGTTACTTGCTAATAATTGCGGTCTCTGTATTCCTTGTCTAAGCAGATTTATAATGGGCATTATTGATAGTTCTCCGGTTGTCTCTTGTGGTGTATTGTAAACCGGTGATTTTTGGTTTTTTTGTCCTAATTGCTTTAATTCAATGTTTTCTTCTGTTATTGTTGTTTCTATGACTGTCGAATGTGATGTTGGGATTGTCTCTTCTTCATTATGTGTTTGCTGTTGATGAACGTATATTGGTTTTATATGCTTTATCGTAGAAATCTCAATTTCAATACCTTTATCTGTCCTTGTGGGGCTCGTTATGTCTTTTATGTCGTTAAATTCATTCATTTTTTTTGATTGATTGATTGACAAGATGATGATTAGCTGATGCCAGTTGTCACGATATTAACGTTAAATATTAAATAATAGTCTGTTTAGATTATATTTTCGAGGTGAAAAAAAAAAGTGAAATATGAAATTAAAATGAAGAATGATAGATATTACTAAGAAATTATGGATTAATGTAAATAAATAGTATTTGAGTGGTTTCTTTTAAATTTTCGGGTTTTAAAATCTAATATTTAACGTCATTTACAGACTTGTTTTCGTTAAAAAATTTCAAGGAATTGCTATTATCGTAACATCTGGTAGCGGAAAAGAAAGATGAGCAAACCCGTTGCCTCTTAGTTTTTAGTCATTGATGTTCAATTGGCATACGTATTAATATCTGGTATCCACGCTAATAATGTAAGTACTGTATTCTGTATGTAGTAACATTTTAATTTATTTATTTTACTATTATTATTATTATGAATGGCTGTGTGTCTCTAAATAAAACAGGTGACACAAAAGTAACTCCCCAAAATAGATATCGATATGTAATTAATAGATTATTATTTGTGATTAAATAATGTTCGGATGAATAATTGATTCTCTTTGAAATTAATTGCGAGAATCATTTCTTTTGGTTTGTTGGTGAAAGAAACTTTTATAATCTTCTTTTGTCAAGTCTTCACGGAGCGAGATATTATTTTGAGTAGGAAAATTTCGCGTGCAATTGTGTCTTTAGATTCAATGCTAAAAAAAGAAAATTTATTTTTGGATGATTGAAATTATTTTATTAAGGTGATGATGTCATTCGAATTATACATTGTTTTTTGGTACAAAATTAGTGTATTAAAGAAAATTAAGAATAATTAATTATATTATCATTAATGTACTATATTAAATCATGTATCATATATGTATTATATTATATATTAATCTTATTTTATATTATATTATATTTTATCTTATTCTATTCATTGTTACAGCACATGTATAATGAATTAACAAAAAAAAGGAGGCATTTGTGCGTGTGTTTCTGTTCGTACATTGATTTGGTCCGGGTTTATTTATATGAACTAACATTTAAGTAAAAAACATGGTATTAAATGTCAAAGAACAGGTTTGAGCTCTTTAAAGTGAAAAATTTAATTGCTAAAAATAGTCTTGCATTGACCATTATTTGATTCACGTTTTAATGTATGACTCTCCCCATAAAGAGTCATACATTGAAGATTATGTGAAATCTTCATTGATGCCATAAAGGTCGATTCTTAGTGATGATTCGAAAAGTTTAAATTCATTCTGCTAAATATAGCAAATCTAATGCCAAGTTTTTCGTAATTTCTTCAAGTGATGGATTAACAATGTTCGAAATACGTACTACACAAAATTCATCAGCCAATTTCATTTTACATGTATTTACGTTCACTTTTATATTCACAAAGCCTCATAAGAGATCATATTGATATATCTACTGCACATGAGAATGTGTTAGTGGATACGCAAATAATATTTAATACGGGAGAAGATAAATACGTTGATTTCAAATTTTGACACGCATGTTGTATTTTACAAGTGATATAATGCATGCACCTATTTTAGGCTCCATCGATTTTGACCCTACAATTAATAACGATAAGGAATACATGTATGTGCTGCACAACGATTATCAACACCTAACGCTATCTAATTTATTGATTAAATGTGTTCTGGAATAACAAATCCCCCTTTTTAAATATGTCTGATTATCAACTTTTTTCCTGTTCGGAATAACAAAGTATTCTTAAACCCTGCCATTTTTCTGCTGGTTTATTGTGGATTCCATATTAATTCTTTAACCAGATTCACTTAATGCTTTCGTGTGTATGATTACATGTATAATGATTGTGGTATTCATCTATTTGCATGATTATATGACGTAATTACGTATATAAAACCAATTTTTATATATTAATCCAAAATTATACATGTAGTGAGAACAACAAAGGTTTAGAAACGTTAAAATCAAGAAATTTTTAATCTATACATGTGCATAATTTAGCAGCTCTATAATTATTCTTAAAAATATTGTTATTTTACCTTTTGCCTTTTAAACATAATTATAAAGCGCAAGCAACTCACTGGGATCTTTTTCAAAAACTATAGCAATGGTTAATGCTAACAGATGATTGATTATAAAGGTTTGACTATAGACTTATGTGTATTCATTATATTTTCAAAAAAAACAAAAATAATCTTTAATAAATTTCGATTGCATTAATTCTAAGCTTTAAATTCATCGTATGATCGATATCTTTTAATTTCAAATTAAAGTTTTATAGTTCTATAATTATCTTAAAAAAAAATAGATTATTTATTTTTAGATGTTTTTGAAAGTAACCCTAGAAGTTCAAGAAAAGTGTATCGACATTTTTATTTAATAACAATAATAGGAAAAATGTACTTTCACACAAAATGTCTTGTACTACCTAACTTCATTATCCACATGTGTTACAAGCTTAAATCATTTTTCTGTCTCGATGATTGTTAAATAACCAACTTTAGTAGTTGTCTTATTTGTTTGTTTAACAAGATACTCCTAATTTTTTCTGTTATCTCATGGATAAACTTTCGTCCAATATAACATGGCAAGAAGGTAATGATGACTTGTCCCGATCCTACATTCTTTCTGACAATGAGTGGGCGTAAATATTGACAAAATTCTATACTTTGGCTCGTGCATAGTTTCTAGATCGCCGTTCTGGACTTAATACTAAGAAATAAACGAAACAAAGATAAACGCCCGTACTTTTCGAAAAAAAGTTAGAAACTATTATTCTCGAATTTGATTGGTTGAACTAAGGGAACGCATAAAACTATTATATTATATACATCCTCTATCATGAATTTAGGATTAGGGTTATTAGCCAATCAGATTAAAGAATATGGGAATAGAACATAAACATCTCTAAGTCGAACTCTCCATAAGGCAAAAATTCTTTATATCGACAGAATTTTACTGCGCAAAACATATAGATGTATAAAGAAAAGGCTCAAAGAAAGTTAATTTTTTATATGTGAGTAGAATATCAATCATTTAACGTGGAAGGGGGGTAACAAAAGTCCCTATTGGCTCATTTAACGTAAATTATTGGATATCCCCTTTTTGATATATTATGCATTGTTGTTAAATTTATCACACGCTCAACATCAAATAGAAAATTTAGCAGATATCCTCCGGTCACTCACTAGTGCATGATCAACCCTAGATCCCATGTTCAATCTCGAAATTTCTCATGGCACAAAGACATTTTGCATCCAAACTTTGGTTTTATCAGGTACACTGTATCAAGCAAAAACGACAAAAACGATCTTTCAAATTTCTTAATTTAGATTCTGAATTTTCATTACGTCCGATTTGAGTCAGGATAAATGTGAGGAAAGATTTCATGTAAAATTGCCTTCTCGACTTTTTCATCTCTGAGTCGGATTTGTTCTGTCGGCCGATCAAAAAATTTGTGATCTGTTAAGAATACGTAAATCGCAACGCAAAATATCCGGGTATCTAACATTCCATGTGTAATGTAGTAAAAAAGGGGGTGGGTATACTATAATGGGGTATATTCATGGGGTCGTTTTGTTTGTATATCGATAGATGAACTTTCTTTCTTCAATGCCGATCGTGGACTATTCAAGTAAAGGCTTACTGATTGACAAACTCAGCCATGGCAAAAAAGGGGCGTTCACGTGGTGAAAATCCAGACCATTGAAATATCGGATTAACCAAATAATATGCCTTTTTGACGATGCTTCAAGTTAGATTTAACTTTTCATTTTGAGTTGTTAATGGGTGGGTTCATACGCCAATGGAGCCAGACATAACCCAGTTCCAGAGTAATACCCCAAGTTATGCTTTGAGTAATATTCCAGGTTATACTCCAGAGGAACACTCCGGGATACTATTCCGACGTGTCAACATACCCCATCCAACATATACACAAAATTTCGGCATACCCTAATCCCAACAAAATTACACACTATATAACATCTTGATGCCAACGTACGCGATTTTGATAAATATATGTATATTGACATTGAAATGTCAAAAATTTTGGTTCGCGTGGTCTTTACAAGGACATGTTAAAATTTAATGTCCAGATTTTGAGTGTAAGGATTTTGGATGTCTTTTGGCCATGTCGGGATTTAATATTTTGGGATTTTAGGTGTCAAAATGTTGGATATGTCGGAATTTTGGTACTTCGGGATGAATGTCGGATTATAATATTTCGGGATTTCGAGAGTTTGTTATTACGGGATTTTGACTGTTAGGATTTGATTGTCGGAATGTTAAGCGGGACTCATTCTATAGACACCGATTTCTTATGAATTTTTATTGCATTACTACATAGGACATCCATGCAACTGGACAACTCAAGTGCACATGCAATATACCATATTCAAAGATATATCACTCCAAACAATAATTGAATTTATTAATTCTAACCAAATCTGGAAGTTTAATTGTATAACTTAAAATAACATCGTAATCTTGTTTGAGTGATATTAAACCCACTTCACACTTGTTGCTACTCCTACTACGGATTTGTTTGCCGGGGCTGATCAAAAATTTGCCACATTTTTATTGGTTGTTCAGTATTTTTAATGATCGTTATCACGTGCCGACCACTTTTGATTCCTTGTAAATTAGCAAACAGTTGGTTCAAGCATTGGCTTCTGCAATGATGGTGTTTTTGTAAAAGACGGATCATGCTAGTAGCATTCTTCATGTCATCTTCAGTGTACTTTCCGAGACCTATGCTTTGCCACATATGAGGGGACGTCATTCGTATAGTCTATTCCATCGGAGGCTTTTAGTGCACGAAAATTGCAGCCGGTTAAACTGTATAGTAAGTTAGAATCATCAAAGATGATATAGAATTAATCCTTACCAGTTATTATCAATTGCAAGCATTTCGCTAAATGCATTCAGTCCTCTGCGTGACTTCAAAACGTTGTCTAAATCAAATCATTAATGTAGCTCTTAAAAACCAAATCATTTTTAATAAGTTTTATTGATTCGATCTTTTTAAATTACATCGCTATTCAATATATTTGTATGATACCGTATCATTTACAGGCACATACGTGCAGATGAAGTGGGTTAGGTGCAATCGCAGAAACCAATGAACTATATGTTAATCTGCGAACTTATAGTTGATAGTCTAGAAACTGAAATATCATTAGCAATGCTCAATTTTTGTGATATCAATTGTGACAGGAAGCTTTACATTACAATTAAACTTAGTATTGAATATGACAAAAGAAAAAATTCTTTGTTTTAAATTACCTTGGCATGATAAAGTATACAAGGAGTCGTGTTATATCTCCAGCTTAAAAGGTTTGTTATAAAAGTTTACACAAATGGTATTGGCCATCTTTTGTCTTAGATTAATATTGATAAATGTTATGATCTAAACAATGAGCAATTTCTTCTAAAACGAAAACCATCACTGACAGAATAGTTTTCTACCATTGTTTTTTAAATGATCATAACTCAATGATCTTTAAAGGTATGTGATAATTTTGTGTTTCTAACAAGAACAAATTATAAGTCATTTCAATACATGCCAAAAGGAATTCTATCTTTGCTGGATCTTAATAGCCAGCTCATGGAGTTTGATGTTAAAAATTTCACCAAAAATAAAATGACAACTTTGAACAAAGGGAACTTAAAAAAATTTTTTTTGTTCTTTTCCATTTTTTAAAAAGCATCAAAATGGTATGCATTATAATTGTCTCCTTGTTAACCTAAAATAAGTTGGAACAATGATTAAATTAAATTGCAAACAAAAGTCTAACGTATTACCACATGTAACAGGATCAAGTAAGAGAAACAATAAAACATTCAATGAGAGTGTGAAACAAAAGTGTAAATGCTTTTGATCGAATAAATATGAACACACACGAAAAAATATATTCGGAAAATTCATAGTGTTAATGAAAGCTTCTGATTTTATTCACTAATAAACAAGTTTTAAATTAAAAAATAAGTTTTTTCCTACCTTGAAAGAGAACATGACCAACAGTTGCATTGTTTTTTCATTTAAATGAAAAAAATAATGCATGAATACATAATAAACTGCAATTTTCAATCAGCGCACAGTTCATTTTTTTTCTTCGCTTTTAAAAATCAAGACGATGACATTCAGAGTTTTCGCGCCTGCCAATCAAATGTATTACAAGGAGCACATCCTCGCCAAATAGTGAAAGAAAAGAGACAAAAATCATCATGCAGTCTATTTTTAGTTCCTTTTACGGAAATGACGTAATTTGACTTGTTAGCAGAGAAAACTCAAGGGGTCTTTCAGGGGTTCGATGGTGGGTTTTGGTTGGCCGCCGGTTGTCTTGATAAAATAGATAGTAAAAAAATCGGGTCTAAACTGGATTCCATGTTGAAACTATACACCCTGCGTGTATTCTATATAATCAGCGTGACGAACCAATCATTCTAAGGAGAAAATGGCGTAACGAGAGATCACTACACTATTTTAGAACACGAGATGGTTACGCCGACAGTCGAATACAGACAATATACATAGCAGTGGTGGTAGATAAGGTTCATACATTCGAACGGGCAACACACCGTAAGCATGCATACAATTATATATTACTATGAATTTATATTGTCGATTATTGCCGGTTAGCTAAACAAATTCTTTTTTCCAAGAAAAAAAGGTTATCGTGAGATCGTCCATTGTCCGAAAACGGCTATTAGCTTATTTAACGGGAAATGAGTGACAAGGCTAAAAATTCTTTAAAAAGCATTTATCATCGAAATTCCGTTAGCTTCTTCAGAGATCTCTTCAGACATTTATCTTTAGATATCGCCTTCTTCTGCTTCCAAAAGAGTCAGAAAAATGCCTGTTGAACCTTTTGATGAGCTGCAAAAAGAATCAAATGAACGAATAGTATTAAATGTTGGCGGGGTTAAAGTATGTGTATATAATGTGTATAATATGTGTTTTTTCCCCCGCAGCTTCAAAATATTTCGAAGACAGATAATAATTTTTTTTAAATTTATTTAATCAGTACGAGACATGTCGAACAACACTAACAAAATATCCGGATACCATGCTTGGAACGATGTTTCACGAGAGGAACAGTGAATTACTTCACCCAAAAAATGGAAACGAATACTTTATTGATCGTGATGGACACATTTTTCGATACATCTTACAATTCTACAGGACCGGAAAAATTCCAACTTCAGATAAAGGTAAAGAGAGAAATGGTGATTGAAATATTTGAATCTTCTACAAATTCTTTAAATTTAATACAGATTTTCCATATATATTATTTCATTTAATCAGTTATAGGATTAATACCGATAACACCGCAAGAATTAGAAGCAGAATTAGATTATTTTATGATACCACGACCGAAACCTGAAGAGCCAAAACCAAACCCAGTTATACCGAAAATTTCAATACGTCACAAAATGATTGCACAAGAAATCGACAACTTTGTCGAAGCATTAAAGAAAGTTATACACTTGATGTCTGTAAAATTCTACGAAGAATTTCTGATAAATCAAAATTTCGAAGTCGGAATCGAAATGACATTTCATAAATGCGATCCGTTACGATTGTACATCTTTGCACCGCCTGCAAACATGAAAGCCACCATACAAAAAATCATGGAACCATTCGAACGTATTGGTTATTTATTATTCGAATCGTCATTTGGGCCCGATATTGGTCGATACATTTCATCGACGATGAATGGTGTTGTTTGGGAGATAAAAGAACAAGTAAAGCATTATGATTCAAATTGTACCATCAAATTGTACGACTTACGAATTTCAATCGTTGACACGCTGGATCATGATGATATTATTAGCAACACTTGTCTGGGCGAAACAGCGCTTTCATAAAAGAACAATTTCGTACAAACAAAAAATTTTAATTGCGTTAGAAAAATGGGAGAAAGGAATTGCGTAATGTGTTGGATGTGTAAATATTTTTATTATCATTTTCTTTTATCATCGGACATTTCTTATCTAATAGTCACGTGAATTTTCAACCGTGGGAATCTCAGCGAAACATATCATCACATTTGGTTCACGCTCCGCGTTTTTTTAATGTCCCCTATTTTTTAAATTCATTATGTTTTAAGGTTGTCCCATTAAAATATTCACAAATTTTATAAGATTTTCTACATTCATTATCTTTATATATGATATTAGTCATCCAACCCACACAAATATTATTAGGCTTTTTGTATAAACAACATGTAAATATTTACAATTATTCACATTTCTATACTATATAAATAATGTTATTACAAACCTCATTAATTAATACACATATTTGTTTAGAAGTCTGTAAATGGTAGAAACATAGAATCCTCATATAAAACCATAGAACATTTGCACAAGCATACATACACACATTTTAGAAGTAATCCACATGAATTTTCATTTTCAAAGAAGCAAACTTTAATTCCTCTTGAGACCTTCTCGTAAATTCAAGGCTATACATAATTAATTAATTAATCAATTAATTAATTATCGGTGTTCACACTACTTATTCATTTTATTGGAATTCTGTGGCAATAGATTTTATAACCTTGATTTTATGATGATGTAATGCAAAAACTATCATTATCTAAAAAATCAAAAATTTAACGTTATTTGTCATGCAGACACAAATCTTTGATCCAATACAGAATTCAATCCGAATAAGTTGCATATATATAGAAAATATGGCATCCTATAAGTAAAATTTTTTATGCATTGAAGTCTTAATAAGAAAATTTTTTCTATGAGAATAGAGATTTTTAAGGGCACCCGAATTGAATTATGTCACCAAAAGAATTGCCTCGAACGAATTATAGTTATCTAATATTCAGATTTTAAAGATAATCATAATGCATGCATTGTATTCAGGTAATTTAATGCTTTTGGCGCCATCACTATGATATAATTGGCAAAAATAGAAGAATGCTGTTTAAAGGGAATTATCTAGACTTTACAATTATTAATAACTTGTACGACCACACATTAACGCTGTAAAGTCTTATAACACAGCCTGTAATAACGGCGGTGGCAATGTTTTTGTTTGTCGTAATTTAATGTACAGTATTCCGGCTAAGCCAATGCTTAGCATTTACTGAGCCCACGCATAGATCCTAGGATTTTTTTTTCAATAAACGAAGAATAAGATTTAAGGTTCATTTCGTAACTAACTTAGTTGATATTTATTATTTATCATTTTTCACTAAGCCTATAATTATTGGAGGCTCTGCTAATTGAGACTTTTTACTAAGCCGCTTGCTTTATCTCTTAACTATAAAAGCAGGCATGGGTAATCTATATTCACCATCTTTATTGAAGGAATTTTGTTCGGAAATTAAAACAAACAAATAAACATACCAAGTAAACATAAAGAAACCCTAGAAATGGTGCAAAAACTTATTTCAACTATTCTTGTTGTGATCGTTGCTGTTTCATGCGTTACCGCGGCACCAATAGGCAAAAGAGGTGACTGGTGGGCTGGTAACTCCGGTTGTGAAGCCAGTTTAAATAATGTCGGTTGCGGTAACGCCGGAACAGGAAATGTCGGTAACAATAATGGCGGCAGTGATAACGTTGGAAATGTGAATGGTACAGGTAATTCGGGCAAAAACAACGGAAACAACAATATAGGGAGCTATAATGGATCTTATAACGGTGTCGGAAGCACTGACGCAGCGAGTGGTAGCAATAACGGAAACAGTAACATTGGTAGTTATAATGGCTCGTGGAACGGTTCAAACAATGGCGGCGGAACTAATAATGGAAGCAACAACGGAAACGGTAATATTGGTAGCTGGCTTGGTAAGTAATAATTAAAATAACTGTTAGCTCAAATATGTGTAATTTGAAATCGAATTTTTAATTTTAAATCATAAAAAATGTAGGATCGTTAAACGGTAATAATAATCAAGGTGATTACAACGGAAATAATAGTGGAAATCACAATGGACCAGTCTGAAACTTCTTCCAATGACAAACTTTATTTCATCCTGAACACTTGTTTTCATTTTATTAATGGCCTTCGACAATTTTGGACCCTTGTCGAATTTTGTAAATCATATTCCCTCTGTCCCCTTTCTTATCCATTAGATTATTTACGTACCAATAGTAAATATTAAATAAAATAATTTAGTTTAGCCTTTAGTATATACATGTACATGAATATTGCAAACTATGATTGAACAAACGATAGCGATAATAAATCTACAATGTGTGGCTTATAATGGTTAAGATAAACTCAGTATTTTTCAATAATAAAATCTGCATCTACATTCTTTTAATCTTTGTTGACTATCTTAGATAATAAAATCTGCAGTACCGAAATCCGGAAAGAGAATTACGGCCTGTTTCACGTATATGGGTGAATGACAGACATGAACCCTGAAAACACGACTCAACTAAGAAAGATCAACTATTTGAACAATCCGCACGCCAGTCTCTCATGATATAGAGTTTTACTTTTTCGCTGCTGGTATTTTTCCCGTCGTTGTTGCACTTTTGTGTGTTTGTGCGTTATTACAAAGAATGTCCAGGATATTATGTGGTGTTTCTGCAAGCGGCAATAGTGATAGTGATAGTTTGCATGCGTGCATACGCATACACACATCTTCATATGGAAAAAATTTATCAAAACAGGTGGATAGCTTGATAATTACCTTTCGTCAAGCTAATAAAACAATTACATGTATTTACAAAATAAAAAAGCAACAAATAAATAATATTTAAATCAAGTTATTTGGTTTTTGTTTCGTTCTTCTCTTTATCGAGAAATATATAGCAATAAAAAAAAATGGGAGTAATTCAATCGAGTGTGAACGAAATAAGGAATTCACATTATATCATAAATGGTAGGATTTGTTGAAAAGCGTTGCTGAACTTGTAAAAATAGATTTAGAGTTTTTATATGTAACATAATTTCTTTTGTTAAAAAGTGAAAGAGGAGTCTGAAATTGAACGACTTCAAGTCGAACATCATATGTTACGTGAAACTTGGCAGGGAAATTTTTCTAGCCCTATCGCTCGAAAATTAGAATCAGGCGCTGAAGTACTAGATGTTGGTAAGTTATCAAAAAGATGATTACTTGTGATTACGCTTGCAACAATTTTAATGTATTCAATTAACAAAATATTCGGGAAAAAGGATGCGGACCTGGAACTTGGTAATTATAATATCTTTAGTAAATTTCGAGATATTCACGCTATTCTTCTTTACTAAGAGGAAGCATAGTAAATATTTTTTATCTTCTGGAAACTATTTTTCTAATTTATTTCTACCTGCTCTTTTTTAAAATCATCATCATCATAGGTTATTCGATGTTGCCTCCGACTACCCAGAATCTAATTTCACAGGCTACGACACCATAGAAGCATATCCTTCTTTTAAACCTTTCAACGTAGAATTTTGTCACGGTGATCTCAAATTAGAAATGCCATTCTATAAATCTGGTCGAACTTTCGACTATGTACACGTGAATTCTGCATTTTTTCTGCTGAGTGTCGGGAAATTTGATATTAATGAACTAGTAAGGGTAGTAAAGCCAGGTGGCTGGTTGGAAATTTGCGCAATTGATCCATTAATTTATGATACGGGTCCAATTGCAAATCAGACACTTTATAACTGTAAGTAAACAAATAGTTTTTTCATTTAGCACGTATTATAGCTCACACATTCCTTCGTACAAAATAGTTCTTGAAAAGATGCGTAAAGCACAGGTTGATTTATCTTTTGTCGAAAATCTCGCCACGATTCTTGATAATACTGGTCAACTTCAGAATATTCAGCACGATTATCGATGTGTCTCGTTGAACCGAAACGAAAGTCAAATTGCAAGAGCTGCGGCTGAAATTGAATTCCGTTGGCTGGTTACGTTCTCGGTCGAATATTTGAATACGCCAAAATCAGATTTTGAGAAAAATGTAGAAATACTATGTACTGAAGCAGAGAGTTATAATTCGTATGTGAAGCTTCATCGATTTTTCTGTCAGAAAATGCTCGTTTGAATTAATGAGTAAAATCATATGAAAGCATTGTATAAATAATAAGCTCGATTTGGGAAAGTATGTATTCGTTTAATTGTAATAATAATAATAATAACGATAATAATAATAATAATAATAATAATAATAATAATAATAATAATAATAATAATAATAATAATAATAATAAAAGCAACAACACAACAATAATTATAGTCAACTTTTCGTTAACATATGTTTTATTCTTAGGATAATAATAATAAGAAAATATTTAACGCGCGTCGATGACACGATTTTTCGAAAGAAAAGTTAATCTTTTATTTGAGTATATGCTTAAGTTTACAATTACTTTTCTAAGCACAATGATTACTTAATACTAGCAAAATTCTTCTGAAAGCAATGTATGTGTGTGCTTATGCAATTTTACAATATTTGCGAGATACTGTTAGAGCACTATCAAAAGTGTTCGAAAGATGCATCATTGTCAATTCCAAGTCAACTTGGACTCATAAAAAGCGAGAACCTATTAATAAAAAATCAGTATTTTCAGCTAAATGAATAATAATTTCTATAAATTACGCACAAACCTCTTGGGGATAAAACAAATTAGCTTCTGATCGTTTTATCAATGATGTGGATTTATCATCACTATAATAAACATAGTAAAATATAAGATTCTTTAATTATTTTTTCACGAATACACGAAATATCAAAGATACCTCTCGATTTTAAAGTATATTTCATTATGGGAATCTTTGTGAATGCTTAAAACTCTAACAATCTCCTGCGTTTCGGAACAATTTGATAAAATTTCGTCAGAAGGATTTTCCGCTCCTTCCGTAGAATTCTTAGCATTTGGCATAAGAGTAACGAAATTTCCTTCGAGTATAGCAGATGATTTTTTTGTTACGAGATCCTGAAGTTGTTCTGATAGAAGTCCATTGTTATTCTGAGATGCTGATTCTC
>CAJVPS010001184.1:0-16911 GCA_910591765.1 Ambispora leptoticha | reverse complement strand
TTTTTGTTTTAAAGATTATTTTTATTTTAAATATATAAATAATTATTATATATTTAATTAATTTAGATTAATATATATTATTATACAGATAATTCTCTAATTATTAATTTAAATAATTAATATTTTTAATTAGTTTTATTATTAATTTATTTCTTATATTTTTTATTTATTCTTATTTATTATTATTTATATTATTTATAATTTATTGAATTATAATTTATTATTCTTTGAAAATTAAAAATAATATCTTAATTAATTGTAATTTATAATAGCCAATTTGAGAATTATAATATCATCTTTACTAGAGATATGAATTATATTAATTAATTATATATATTTTAGAATTAATAATTTATAAGTTAATATAAAAAAATTTGTATCTCAGATAAATATTAATAGATTATTTTTTTAAAATAAACTTTTAATTTTATTTTATTTAATTAATTAGTAATTTATTAATAAATAAGATTTATTAATTAAGTAAATGTGAGAAAAAAATTATAATAAATATTATAAACTTTAAAATCTCTATCATCTATAATATTAGAAATATAATCCAACTTTTAGCTTATAATAATATAATAAATAATTTTTATTATAATTTTTTTTTAAATTGGTAGTGTTTTTCAAAAAAAAAGTCAAGTATATATCTTATCATATTAATTATTATATTTATATTAAATTAAATTCTCAAAAATTTATAATATATATAGTTCAAAAAGAGTGTATAAATTTTAAGTTAGAATTTATATGCAAATTTAATAGTAATAGTAAAATTTATAATTTTTCTTTTATCATAATAACAACTTCTTATATCAAGCTTTTTTAGAAAAAATATATTTTTTAGGATTCTTTATTCTGGAATTTAATAATAAAGATATTATTAATGAATTATTAGAAGATATATTATTTATTTTATTTAATATAATAATATTAATATTTTAATTATTAATACAATTTCTATTCATAATAATATTGCAGAATCTGAATATTTTACAAGTTTCTTATATATGATTAGCAAGAAGTAATACTTAATTATTCAAGTAATTAATAATAATTACTATATAATTATAGTATAATATTAGCAATAATAATTATATTTATATATTAAATCAATATCTAATTAAGTTAGCAATAGATAATTATTCTTCAAGATTATAATAATATTATTTTATTTAATTTAAAAAATTCTCAAGTATAAGAAGCAGTTCAATTAAAAAAATATATTATATGAGATTAGAATAATTTTGAGAAATGAAAAAAGTATATTAATATTACTTATTGAATAAATGATAATTTTAAAAATTAATTGATATTAATTTTTTATTAATTAGAAAATTCAAAAGAGTAATATTATCAAATTCAAATTATTTTTATTATATATATATCCAACTAATTATTAATAAATGAATACTTTGAATATGATATATTATATTGTAAAATATTAAATATACTGATATTATCTTCTTTAATAAATATAAATCAATAATAAATAAAAATTAATATTTTATTAATTTATTAAAAAATATTATTAATCATATCTTTATAATATATAACTAGAATTTTGGATTTGTATTCTTAATCTAGAAGCTAATCAAGAAATACTTGCAAATTTATATAATTTTGATTTATTAAATATTATTTCTGATACAAGTTTAGTATCTAATTTAATAATATAATTTTGAAAAAGTATGATAAAATCTATTAAAAAAAAATAAAAATGGATTAGATAGAAAGCAACATATACTTTTTATAATTACTAAAAATTTTAGATTATATAGTTATATATTTTCAAGATTCAAGATGCATAATTTAAATCTTTTTTTATAGTCAAGAAAATATAATAATAAGTTTTTATTATAAAATTAAAGTCAAAACAGATTTACTAATATTTTATTTCAAAAATATCAAGAAAGCACTTTGAGAAAAGTTTAAAGTAACTTATTCTGATAGAATTAAAAGAATATTTTTTATGATATATCTTATTAATGACTATTATATATATTAAAAAGATCTTGAAAAACTATATAATATATATAATAAATATAGATTTGAAGTTTTTGATAGGTTAATTTAGCTAGTTAGATCTAATATTTGAGAATTAAAATATTAGATATATAAAAAATTAAAAATTACATACTATATATAAATATTTGATTCTAATTTTTTTTAGAATAAGTTAATTAGTAATATTGAATTATTATATTATTATATGTACAGAAAGTTTAAGTTGGAACTTATTATGAACTTTTTTTTATCTGATCCTAAAGTTGTTCCTGAATGATTAATTCTGAATGTATTTAGAGACTGTCTTATATAATAACATAATAACATGGTTTTACATAATTTATAATAAGAATTAGATTAATAAAACAAGTTACAGTTAAATCTTTCTAAGTGCATTCCTCTTGGGATCATAGTAAAAAAATAAAAAGTATGCATTTAGAGAGGGTGTGCATTTATAGAGATCAAAATATATAGAGCTCTTATAAGCTGAAACCAGAATATACCATGTATTTGGAGAGAAGTTATATAGTGTATGCACTTAGGAAGAGTGAACTTAGAGAAATACCATATTTAATAGTGTTAATATAATATAATAAAACTGAGAATACAAATTGCAGAATAAATTTTTTCATTCATTCAACGTTTTGTATATGTGATTTCTCTTTCCTTTAGCTTTCACAACTACATAGCAGACTGCTCATCATGAAGCAGTTTCTGCTTAAATTATTTCTTTAGTTAACTGTCAGTTTATTGTTGATTATTATGGAATAGCCCATAAGTGAATTCCTTTATTGCATCCTGTAATAAGATTAATTAGTGCTTTAATTTGAATACTATGGTTCCACTGAAAAATGGAAAAAGTCTGAGTTTAAATGAAGTGAGGGTTGGGGAACATATTCTAAGCCATGCAAAAGAAGGATAACATGAATATTCAGAAGTCTATATGGTTGCTCATTATAATGCTGACGAGCCAACTGAATTTTTGCAGATTTCCTTTTCTAATGGAATAAATAAAGGTAATTGGTTGTCATATTTTGTTTTATTAATTCCTAAAGTTAACCATCTTAATAAATTAGGGAAAATTAAACTTAACGCCAACTCATCACATTCGAATGGCTGATGGCTCGTTCCAATATGCAAACCGAATTCATCCCGAAAAATCAAACCTTTTGTCCATAATCGAAAATAAATTGGTGCCTACCGAGATCGTCTCGATTGAACGAACATGTAAAAAATTATGAATCCATCAAACATCAGAATTCGTACTCACATTTTGTTTTTTATATGTCATTAAAAGAGGATACATTTGTGTTTTCAATAATAGTGGTACATCGTTGCCGATGGTTCCAATGTTCTTGTTATAGTAATTGTAGCCCATATCAGAACATTATTCATCTCGTGCTCCGCTATGTCTCTACTCAAAAGTTGCTCGTATTCAGGGGGATGGCCATAAAATGCACCCGTATCTTAAGATACTGAAGACAATGTATGATTTTGGTGTAATGAAAATAAGAGGATAATTCTGTATTTTGAGTTTACGCCTCGATTTTTTATGATCGACTTTTTCTTTATATGTATGGTGCAGGCCCTCTAAAGACAGCCAATACTTTAAAATGTAAAGGCTCTATAAATAAAAATATAATGATAAAAAAATGCATTATTAAATAGTCTTTAATAAGATCTATAAACTAATGCATTTTTTATAGAAAATGTCTTAGAAATTTATTACATGGTTAGATTTTTTCTGTAGACACTTTAAATAGAAACCAATAGTAAATAGAGTGAATTTTCAGCGTTAGGGGGCATTTCTGATTGGCTAAATTTCACGTCTGGTCACGTATATTTAATAAAAATAATGATTGGCACATAATTTAATTGATCGAAACCTTAGACGCAAAAAAAAGTGTCGGATCATGTGATTTTTTAAGGGGTAAACCAATCAAATCGTAAGATCATAAATATAACGATAAGATTAAATTGTAGTTAAGATTATGTTCCACGTGACATTATAACAGTAAAAACACCACTATAAATATTATAAAGCAAAATTTTGCAAGGAACATTTTTTGTTAGAACAAAAAAGTGATTTCATAGACAAAATTTCGAGATACAAGCTATTAAATTTTTTTCCGATTTAACTTAAAATATCACATGATCCGACACTTTTTTTGTGTATTAACTCCCCAATAACTACGTAATACATGCATCGAGAATTTCAGCGGTGGCGCAGTATTTGATGTCTTTAGAGTGCCTGCACCATATTAGCATATTTTTTAAATGTATATACACGCGCACAACAATTCCTACCATTATCATAGTTTCAAAAATGTTTACTATAGAACCAATGCCAGTAATGTACACGCAATCAATGAAATTGAATAAATATACAGATACATTGAACTCGCCTCGTTCAAATGCGGTAAGCATCTACATGTACATCATTAAGTTTATTATATTAACGATAATGATACAAGTCTACAATGTTCTATACAGTAAATGTAAATTGAAAAAATCCCATCCGTGGTCTAAAAATAATCTCAGGCTTAATGATGTTAAATGACTTCTTATAGATAAGATAGAATGTAGGGTTCTATTTAAAGCATAATTTGATTGGGTGGTGAATCATTTATTTTTATTTTGGGTTTTATTGGAGCTATTTACAAAAAGGACTTTAAACATAGAATAGGAAAGGAAAGTAAAGTTAGACGTACAAAAATAATGCCTTGATGGGGTGGTTGATTCAATTCATAAGGAAAACTAATATATCTAAATTATATTATTAAATTATAATCTAATCTATTTTGAAAGAAATTTTGAAAATGCTTCAAGTCTTTTCTCTAATTCAACAACGCGATTTTCTAATGCGACCATTTTCTCTTTACAGCAGTCGTTATTTTCGGCTGGAGTAGCATTATTGTCACTTGTTGTTGATGCTTCTACATTATTACTATTATTGGTATTAGTGTTAGCAACATCACAACTATTACTATTATTTAGATTTGATACAGGAGGAAAATCCGATTGAATAGATAGAATCGAAGAAAATAAAGATTGAGATGTTAATAATTCCGGTGTGAGATTATCAATAAATTGAGTATCTAAGTTGAAGTCTACAGGAAAGAAATTGTCATTTTTTAATATCGGGGAATCAGTATTAAATATGTTTGTAAGGTTTGGAGTAGTGGATGCAGAGACATTTTCTTGTAATTCTAATGATTGTTGTTGTTGTTGTTGAATCATGTGATCTTTTATCTCAGGTTGCATCGAAAAGGATGAAGATGATGGTAATAAAGATATTTCGTTACCATTAAAAAGTTCAAAATTGGTGGAATCATTCAAACTACTTGAATTCGAAAACACAAATTCTAATGCTCCTGAATCATTCTTCGTGTTGGAAGAAAAATCTTCGTCATCAATTGAAAAAATATTTTGATATTTACTTGTGACAAAAAGTGGAGTTTGTTCGTGACAAACTTGTATGTACAAGTCTTTGGCCTCCTTTGCAATGCGTTGATACTCTCGTCGAACATGTTCTTCTTCTTTGAGCCATGATTGTTTGACCAATGCCGATAGTTGTGGCTGTGTTACTACCGGATGTTTAATAAAGTGAAGTTCCTTGCAAAATGCCATGCGGTAGGCAATGAACGCATTGGGGATTCGTGATGTTTGTCCGCTGGTTTTTAATTTTGCAATGGCTTTCTCAATGAGATTCATCGGTGTAATTTCTGGCGGAAACCGAACTTTGACTTCCGGCATTGTGTATCCTTTCTTACTTGGTGCGATTGATCTCATTTTTAAAAAAATTTAATGGGTTTTTTTGATGGTATATTTAGGTTTCAAATGAATTTGAGGTACAAAAACCAGAAGTGATCGTACGTTGCTATTTATAAAAAATTCAAATTAAATGCTATGATGTTGTTATTATATATATATATGTTTGTGTATTTTTATATTTATACGGAACTAATTAACATTACGCCGCCGAGGTTGACTTTCCTTGTATAATACATTTATTTAAGTTTCATATTTATTGTATTCGGATTATATTTTCCAGAAATTTTCGTTATTTGCGTTTGCTATTTTCGATTATTTGCATATGTAGTATTTATTTATATTATTACAAATGCAGCCTCACCTCATGTGCATTAAAAATCAGGGTTTAATAATTAATAATAAAAAAATTTTGTTCTCATATACTGTATGTGCTCGCGGAAATAATGCGATACTTCCGTATTCAAAAGGATTATTATTTAAACTGAATTGAATATTTGGTGTTTCATGTGATATGGAAAACACATGAGAAAAACTATTTTTGGGTTAAATTAACGTTACATTCGTTTGACTTTAAAGTTTACTCGCATATACTTGGCTGACAAATTTATACCTTGCATATCCCTTTTAAACTCTAAGATTTTAATTCAATTCGAAACTAGGATTATATGATTATTCGACCGCTCAAAGATATAAACCAATTACCCTTGGGGAAACAAATTTCCGTGGACATAACACCATTTCGTCACTTTAGGAAAATTTTGTTTTATTCTAATTTTAGATTATCTGGTTATAATTTTTTTAGGGTAAGTAGATTATCTGATTGTTTTTCAGGTAAAACAAAATGTTCTTATGTATCATTTATGATTCATATGAAAATTCAAAAAAATCAGGACTTGAAATTATTCTTTAGAGCAGAAAATCGACTGCAGTGTACAATTGATGCATTATGTACTAGAAGATTCACAAGGGAAGGAATTTATGCGAAGAGCACAATAAGTTTTTCTTGGTCATATAATTTTTTTTGTTCTATTAAACTTTTTTCTTGTCATATTAATTCTTTCTTGTCATACTTAAGTTTTTCTTAGTTCTTGAAAAGGACTGCAAGCTTCAATCTAAAGCCAAGATATAACCGTGATGTTGAGTCTAGCCAAAAATGGTTTGTCGATTGTCGCGTTAAAATCTCCGATCGCCAAGCCCCTATATTAATTTTTCAGACATATATTTGGAAAATTAAATTAGTTTGCATTGCTCGTATTGGTAACTTCAACTTCCTTTTTAGAGCTCTATTTAATCTAAAAATAGGCGGAAGATTGCCTTAAATTGGATCTCGAATACGATTATATTATCTAATTTGGACAAGGGCCAGATTGAATTGCTAAAATCTGCTGTCCTAGGGTCCTGCATGAGACGTGTCTAATAATAGAATAAATTGATATCGAATTTCTGCATTCTCTGATTGGAAAGTTCTTGATTGATGCGATCGCATTTTCTGCACTTGATTGATGTAACTGATGGTTAAACCACTCCAATGGAAAGGGCCCCAGTCTCTTGACTCGGAATGACTGGAACGTACTTTTTGAATTCCTAAAGGAGGCTGGTTTTCTTTGCATATAAAGTTCTGAAGGTTAAAGATGACATCATTTCAAGAACAAATCGAAAATACAAAAAATAATATCCGATGTGTCTATCTTTTTTGCGAAAGGGCTGAATCCTCCAAAAACTTCAAATAAAAGATTATAGATTGTAGATCTAGAATTTCAAAACAATGGAATTCCAAATTTCTTGGCAATTGGTCTCTTCTTAATTTCTAAAAGGTTAATACATATTTATACATAAATACATAATAAAATTCGAGTACATGTAATACCTATTGATAGATTTTACAAAAAAGGAAAACGCGCAATATCGCTGCACTACCATAAAAGTAAAGATCACGGTTTCCATAGGCATATTCTTCATCGAAACAATGCCGGATCACATCTTTTTCGTTAAGGAAATAATGTTTTAATTTCATCACATTCTAAAACAAATTTTACGGCACAAAAAGAACCCGATAATTTATGGTTTTTCACAATTGGGGAGGCTGCTTTTTATTATAAATAAGGAACAGTCGAACAGTAATTCGTATAATTTTACTGTAATTTAGAAAATACGTGCTACGTGTCACAAGCAACCATGTGCCGCCTAAACTAGTATCATAAGGACGATATGACGATATAAGAAATAGAAATAATTAGCGGATCAAATTTTAATATAAATATGGAACTATAGCTAGTTGGTACATGTTGCATGGTAATTCTTGTTAGCTTAAATGTTTGGATTATTTTGAACATCATTGCAATTTGTAAGAGTACTTACGAACTCTACAACTACAATTAACGAAGTTAAGAGATTCGCACGTAATCGTTGCAGAAAGGTATACGTATTGCATTATGCTAATGCTACGCGTACAATCCATTTCAAACGCACACAAAATGTTATTCTATTACTTATTAATTTGGATTAAAAGCTTCATTTGACTTTCCCGTCCTTATAACAAATCAACTGGTGTATTACGTTGCCGGAGTAATTATTTTAAAATCGTGGATAAAGTGAGACATTTGCGCTTTTATTTAGATTATTAAATCATTTGAGGATGTGCCCCATTTCCATAAAAGATTTCATGATAGATTTCTTCATGCGCAGCCCGATTTGCGTAAACAAAGAAAATGCACAAAAGAAAGTCGTTTCTTTCTTTGTAAGCCGTCAAAACGTTTAAAGATAAAATTTACAAAAAAATGAATAAAGGTAAGAACGGTTATGCAATGCCAAATGTAATCGTACATTTTCCACCCGAAGTTACACCTAGTGAACTTATCCAGAAGGTAATCTCAAAAATATAAGCATATCGGGAAAATTTCACGAACGCCTAATGCGTTTATTACTTATCGTATGGTGTTCTGCAAAGAACTTCACTTGATCAGACATCCGGTAATCACACAACCACAACTCTCCGCATTAATCCGAGAGTCTTGGAAGAAAGAGCCAGAAACACATACGAAAAGAATATTATCGCACTGCGAAAGAAGCTAAAGTCTTTTTACCCAAATATGCATGGGACGAAATTTGAATTTAAGCGAATCCTTATTCTGAAAATAGCATCGAACACCAAGACAAAAAACAATACCGTCCAACAATTTTTGGAAAATGATTTCTACGAGGGTACATCGAAATCTGCAAGCCACAATGGTTCGATGATAGATGCAGCAACACACAGTCCTTTTCCGTTAGAGAAGAATACGTTAATGCCATATCCTTCTTTGTTTTCATGTGAGTACAATCTAATAAATGAAAGTTCATCTGATATAACCTTCCTTAATTTCCATACTTCTTAGAGCATTCATCATCAAACGTCTATAGTGATTCAAAAACTTGATTGTGGATGTCCCTACTGTAAAGATATAATACAATATTTAGAAAATTATGTAGCAGAACTGCAGGAAATTCTAGATAACTCCAGAAATTTTGTTGCGTCTAATAATACGTAGTGCATGTATAGAAAATTCCATTAATAATGCATTGTAATATGCATTACAATAAACATTATTACATGTCGTGTATTTTTACATTTATGATGTGCATTTCAATTATTCTTTATGTTCATTAAAAATGGGAATCTCTAAAACGGTTATATAGTCTAATGAAATTTTGTTCGATGCTGATTTACGTAATGTTTTTTCGGTGGTGGTACAATAATATTTATCAAAAAGATTACTTACATATTTGTTTGTGTAAACAGATCGATCATTATTAAT
The DNA here is from genome assembly GCA_910591765.1 of Ambispora leptoticha. NCBI lineage: Eukaryota > Fungi > Glomeromycota > Glomeromycetes > Archaeosporales > Ambisporaceae > Ambispora > Ambispora leptoticha. The sequence goes on along the minus strand of CAJVPS010001184.1, from coordinate 7,336 downwards.
GAGAAAACTACTCGTTATAACCGTCGCGATTTATGGTGTGTCCATCAATACAAACTTACGAAATTCATTAACCATATATCATTGTCTGAACACGAATTTTTGTGCGACATTGCAAGAATTTTCATATCAACTTGATGTAGCAACATAGAAAGAAGCATATTCTAGGCAAAAAAGCAGACAAGAGTAAAGATCGTTTATTGTTATAAAGGATATTGTTTGCTACATTCAAATTTTAACTAGATTTATTGCAAAAAGAGAAACCTTATCGTTATTCAAAAAATCGTGCACATGCCCCAGTGTCGTCATGTCATTCTATAGAAATTTTTTTACTATGACGTCGTCGTTATCTCAGAGCAAAAATATTTCCTATTACATATATTTACATTAAAGGTTACGCAAGACAATCAACGATGACTAATTAAAACCTTGATATAACGATACATCAATCAAGTTTCAAATATCAATGTTTATGCTTGACCCGAGCATCTCTTTGATTATTACTGCCTGATTTCTCATTGAGAATTGAGGTGAATGAATGGTTGACTGCACATTACCAATAATGTATGACAGACTAAAAAGCCTGCAGCGCCAATAATAGAACTTCAGCCAACGGAGATAACGATAAAAATTAACGATTCATTGAAAATGAAAAATTTACCAAGGTTACCCGAATAAGCAATCCGTTTTTATTTAATAGACGAATGCATAATTATATTTAGAAATGCCATATCGTACGATAATGAATCTCACGTTCTATTAGTAAACTTTCATCCTCCGTTCAAAAAACGTATGCATCTTTGGAGAATACCAAGAATACATGTACTGTATATATGTAGTGTATTACAAAATCTCGGATTTTCATTTTTCAATTTCTTAGTACATCAATGGCAATACATGTACAAAATCTCGGATTTTTGGTGTATCTATGGGTAATACAAATTTCTGATTTTCATTTTTCAATTTCTTTATGTACATCTATGGTAAGCCACCACTAGATTGTTTATACATGTACAGTGGCCTATCAAAAGTCACCGGACATCATGTTGATCCCCAGTCGTTTTACAAATAATACTGTTTATTTGGATTAGATTTTCTCCACAACGACTTTGTTGATTTTATTATTCTTTTTTTTCCTTGAATTTACTTTACTTCGACTTTACAACACGCTAAATTATTCTTCTAAAAGTTTTGAATTAATGAATAAAATTACCAAACGAAAAGAGCTCTCCATTTTTGAGCGTGAAGAAATTGTTGGTGCTTGGAAGTGTGGAATCAGTGTACGAAAAATTGCTGAAATATTAAATCAGTCAAAAAGTACTGTACAGAACGTTATTTCTGTTTACCGAAGTTCTAATTGTGAAAAACCCCCTCCCCGAAGTGGCAGACCACGTATAATGACAGAAAGAGATAGTCGTCATTTACAAAGAATTCTTAAAGAAAATCGACGCACAAATCTTCAAGAATTACGCGAAAAATTTGTTACCTCTACCTCAACTAATGTAAGTACGATTACCATTCAACGTTACTTACATGAACAAGGTTTCTTTGGTCAGATTGGAACCAGAAAACCGCTTGTGAATGAAGTTAATCGGCAAAAGAGACTTCTCTGGGTTCGGGAACGGCAAACATGGGAAAAAGAATGGGAAACCATTATTTGGAGTGATGAATCTAGGTTTGAATTATTCAGAGGAGATGGTAAGAAGTATGTTTGGAGACAACCTCACGAAAAATATGATGTTGGATGCCTTATTCCAACATTTAAATCAGGTCAAAAAGGAGTAATGGTGTGGGGTTGTTTTACAAAAAATGATCTTGGTCCATTAGTTAGATTGGAAGGGAGACTAACAGCTAATGTGTATATAGATATGCTAAAAAATCAATTATTACCATTCCTAGATACTCTAGATAATAAGGAGGATTATGTTTTTCAGGAAGATAATACACCTGTCCATATAGCAAGCAAAACTAAAAAATGGAAGATAGAAAATAATATAAGTAGTATTCCATGGCTCACCCAGAGCCCTGACTTGAATCCTATAGAATATTTATGGAATGAATTAGAAAGACGAGTTTGAATACATGAACCATTATCCAAAAATTGTGAAGAATTATGGCAAATACTCCAGAATGAGTGGCTGCAAATTGATGAAAGTAAATACAAAAATCTTATTGATAGTATGTCATGTTGAGTTGCAGCAGTCATAGCTAGTAATGGCTATCCAACAAAATATTAATAAACAAAATGAAATAGTTTATTTTCATCTTACAAATAAACCAAAATTTGTTGAAATTGATACGGTAGTTGTCAGGATAATTCAGTTTTAAGTTGGCAACAAATTTGCATTGATGATGATTGTCATCAAGTGTCCGGTAATTTATGATAGGCCACTGTACATGTATTTATTTAGTCATATATACATGCACATACATGTACAATAGCTTATATGCGAGTTTATGATTAAATTCTAAATGTATCAGTCTGAGAAAGTTTTTGCCAAGCTAGGTTTGTGTTAATTTAATCTCAAGAATTCTCAACAAAAAACACGAGAAAAGTATTGTATAATAAAACAACAAATTTTTCTTAGTCAATTTAAATATAACTGAAATTCGGTTTAAAACATGCACAAAAGAAATTGTATTCATGTTGGGAAAAAAGCATTTTTTGATTAAGAAATGGATTTTTTTCCATGAGTTTTAGTTTGAGTTCTATGTATTTATTAATTTTATTTGTAATAAGTTCCTGAGCTTTTATATTAATGTTCTTTCAGAAGATAAGGATAAAATTTTTAGATAAAGATATTTTTTTATTTAATGCTATATGTTAATAAATTGCAGAATTTGTAGCTTATAGCACTGCTAATTTCAACAATATACATTCCTACTGTATATTACCAGAAATTTTAATGAATTAAAGTTTTTATTATTAAATAAAAACTTATCATATTTATTAAACATATAATAAATTAAAGAAAAATAAAATGGTGAATATATAGTTATATTAGTTCAAATTTAAGAACCTACAAATTAATATGGCATGCTTTTGCCATTGGCTTCAATAACTTTGTAGGCAGACTCAAAATTAATCCATACAAAGTTTCTAAATCAATACTCACCCATTTCTCTTATAAAATCTGAATTAATTCTTGCTTTGATATAGGTAATAATCTTCTTTTTTGAATCTGGCAGTCCAAAATATTCTACAGGTTTTAATCAGATTGAGATCAGGGCTTTGATCAATCCAATCCAAAAGTCAAATACCATGTGTTAACTTCTATCAAGTTGTATATATCAAGGTATGACATGGTGCATCATCTTGTTAAAATGTAATGTATGGATATTGGTGAGCCTAAGATACAAAATAATTAGTGAGAATATTAATATAAATAACTAAATTTATGATTTCTTCTAGTGGCACCAAAGAACTAATCCCATCCTAACTGAAACATTACCAAAATATCACTGACTCTTCATCAAAATTTAACAATAGATTTAATACATTCTTAATGATAAGCTTTATCAGATTTCTGCTATACTCTTATCTGACTATCTGATTTGAAAAGTGTTAATTTGAACTTGTCAGTCCAGATTATATTTTTTCATTATACTTCCCAGTTACATTTCTCCCAGCATTAATTTAATCAATAAAGTTCTTGATTTAGAGTCAAAAGAAGTTTTTTTCTTGGAGTATAGCTTCCAAATTCTATTTTATTCATATATTTGTGGATGGCATTAGTATTAATAAGTTTGTCATTTAGTTTATTTGTGATTTTACCAAGTGGAAAAAACTAATTTTTTAGAATAACTCATTTTAATATATGCTTTTCATTATTGATCAGAGTATTTGACTGACCAAAATATTTTTCAGGATATGGAGAATTGGTTCTTTATATCATTTGATGGTATTATATACTGTTACTTGAGTTTAAGTGCAAGGTTTAGACCTTTGATATCAGCAAGATAAGTGATTATTTGCTTTCTTTATTTGTTCATCAACTTCTTTCCACACATTATAAAAAAGAGAAAAAATATGATTATTTTTTGTTTATTGTTAAGTTTGTGTTATTATGTATAATGTCAATAAAATTGGCTTTTTAAACTTTGGATCAGCATTTTACATAACCAATTTCTGGTAATATACAGTGCTATAGGGTGTGTATTTATTAAATTGAAAAACTTTAGATCAACAATTTAGATTATTTGGTTATAAATTTTTTAGGGATTAATTACCAATAATTGGTGGTGATAATACTACTTAAAAGCTATAAATATGCTTTTCTTTTTTCCTTTTTCAAATATGGGCTCAGTTCTAAATTTTTTTAATTTATATATTATGAAAGATTATGTATTTAGAACACAAGTCAAAATTTTCAGCTACAAACTGCCGTAAAAAATGTCTTGATTTGAGAATCCACCATGATCACAAAACAGTTGGAAGAGATTATGAAGCATTTTAACCCAATATTAAATGAAGATGTAATCATAAGATTTGTGGAGTCGGGACAAATTTGATAGGAGTATTTTCATTTAAATTGGATTATTGGATTTCAAAGTGGCAGACTCATATTTAGGATTTCCGGTAATATATTGTTAGGGGTGTGTATATCCTAATTATAAGTCTTTACATTGGAACTATACCCGAATAATCACATGACTGCTCTCGATTTGATTCATAATTGGAGATGGACATTTTGCTGATCATTATACGAATTCTTTTTTTTTAATTTAAATCAAGGCTTGAAAAAAGAGATTTAAGCGATGTAGATTCGAATAGTGAAGAAAGTGGTGATGAATTTTCAATACAATTTCAATCGGATGAATTTCGCATCGAAGCGCAAATAATTCATAAAAAATGCTTTTATTGCGAAAACTTTAGGACTAACGTGGAGCAACTTTTGTGAAACTACCTGGTTTAAGAAAATTATTCAAGTTGGACAACTGGCAATTTGCAGCTTAATTTAATACTACAAAAAGCCAAGCCGAAACAAATATAAGTGGCGATTATCTTGAATACATTCCTTACGATCGATTTGAAATGATTGAATTTCACAAAGCTGGAGCATTTAGTGAAATTCATTTTGCCATTTGGTTGAAGGGCATAAATGGGATTAGAATGAAGATACTCAGGCTTATTCAGGCCGGACCAATAAAAGTAGCGTCGAAAAAACTTAAAAATTCTCAAAACTTGAGCAAACAATTCTTGGAAAATATAAAGTTATTTCTTCAGAAGTGCTAACAAATATTCTTTTTATGATTCTAGCCACGGAAGAATCAATGCATTAAAACTAACCAAGATAGTAACTGGAAAAGTTGAAGATTGATCTATTATGGGGAATTGACTGCTGGTTTGGAAAATATTCATCGATCTATCATGGAAGCCTACACGGTGGGAACATAATGATTGAAGGTGAGTCAATCTCGACTGGCAGAATAATTTTCTTCCTTATATTGCACCGAAATTCTTTTTGGAAACAAACAATCAAAAGACGCTGATATTTATATTTTTGTATTATTATGTGGTCAATTGCAATTGGACAAAGACCTGTGAGAGCGCATGATTACACATTAGTAATAGATATTTGTAATGGATAAGACCAAAGGAAATTTGAAAATGCTCCGAAATGTTTTTCTGATTTGATGAAAAGCTATTGGGCATTCCTTCGAATTGAATGAAACATTTAGCGAATGGATAACTGATATATATGATAATCCAGCACCAACTGAAATCAGTGAGGAATTTAATGTCACTGAGGAAAGAAGACGCGAGGCTGCTCAAACACAGAAAAATAAGAAATTCACAAAGATGCGTTTTACACAGATCGATTTTTTAAATTTCAACAACTCAAAGAAAAATATGGTGTCAATACAGGTTTTGCATAAAGGCAATTTACACAAATAATAGCACGATTTTTTTTCCAAAGAAAACTTTTAAAATACATATGATAACGGTTACTATTTACAATAGTCTAATTTTCTTTTAAAATGAATTTGCTAGGTTTCAAGCGATAATTTACCAAGTTCTGCAACGAAGTTCATACTTAACTGATCAAAGCTACCATTTCGCTTTGCAAAGTTCAATTGGACAAAATTTCTGTTTATTCGTTAATTAAATTCTTCTTCAGTTATTCGTTTTATCCTTGTAATTGTATTGTTTCGTCATGCATTTTCTTCTACCTTGTTATGTTTTTTGTGATGCATCTTATATTCTTTCGTAATGTATTTCGTTGTCTTCGTTATTTATTTTTATCTCGTTATATTCTTATATTCATGTTATCTTCGTCATGTATTTCGTACTGCTCTTAATTCTAAAAATTTAGCTGTTTAATTTTTCGCTTTTTCTTTATTTCTTAATGTATTCGCTCTATAATCATAAATGATATATTTATAATTTTCTTTTGTCTTGTATTTGTTCTTTCTTTATTATAGTTATGTATTTCGTTTATTCTTATATTCGTGTTATTTTTCGTCAAATATTTCGCTCTATTATTAATCCATCAATTATATAAAAATTAGTTAGACTCATTTCTAGTTAATTTTTAGCTTTATTGGTTATTTTTTCCGTCTTTCGTCAGCATAAATATTTATTATATTTTTTGTTATGCAGTTCGTTCTGTTCTTATGAGCTTACCTTATGATATTCTTATATTCAATTATATTTTGTCATGTATTTCGTTCTATCTCATTCATTTAGTATTTACATGTATTATGAGTTTTTAGACAAATTTCTTTTTTTGAATTAATACATGTCCATGTACAGTAACCTGACTTGGTAAAACATTGCTATTCTGTATTTGAATTCAAAACAGTTTCAAGCGAATTCGATTTATTTAGTTAAGATGATTTGTCTTGATTAAATAAATCGAATTCGCTTGAAACTGGTTACTGAACGGCGAGATATTGCATCCTAAAGTAACGATTTATCTTTAGTTGCGATGTAGAATATCCGATGCAAAAAAGTAATACACAGCAAAATGAACTTATAAATTCTCAAAATTATTCTAGGCTCATTCGTTATACAGAGTAACTTTTTACTAATAAATTTGCTGATTCATTATAATCAATTTTGAATATACACAACAAAAGAATAGCAGTTTATCACTCGATTTCAGATATTATTTATAAGTTACCGTAAAACGTCGTGCAAACTACCCCCCCCATTATATCCCTCATGATCCAGACCTGGTCTTGTACATGGGTAATGAATTTTGGAAATTATAATAGACCCGGTTGTATTGTACCCCTCCCGTGATGTATATGTATACATATACAGTGGCTCATGGAAGAAATGGAACACGGGAAAAAAATTGGCGAGATACGAATATCTCGCCATTGAAGAATT
>CAJVPS010001183.1:0-16921 GCA_910591765.1 Ambispora leptoticha | reverse complement strand
GTTATACAGATAGCGCAAAATGAAGATCTAAACTAAAAGAGATCTAAAGGAAGATAACCCAATCAAAATTGTTACAAATTAACTAAAATTTACAAAGAATTTTATTGAGTAAGATATACTTTAACATAAAGAATTTAAAGTTATTTTCTATCTTGAAAATAACTTTATTTATAGTCTGAGATTTATTATATCTTTCATAAATAAAATTGAAAAAGATAATATTATAAAGCTTATTATGAACTCAATATTTAAAACAAATTAGCAAAAATTTAAATTATTTGCTATAAATAATAATTATGATAAATATAATATATTTCTAGTATATTTTTTCCTAGATACTTATATTATATTAGAAGATCAAGCATCTGATCTAGTAAATATAATAAATATATATACTGATATCTTATGAAAATTCTTTAAAGTATTATAAAATGAAAATATTTAGTTAAGTTTTATATTACTAGACAAAGATACTAGAGAAATAGCAATAATACAAGAAGCTTAGTCATGAATACTAAATATTTAGCTTTATTTATGATATATTAAATATATTATAGAAAAAAAATTAAGTAAGCAAAAATTTTATAGAAGTCAATATATAGCTAAAAAATCTAGTGAAACTCACTAATAGTTTAGCTTTATTAATCTAATATGACTTTTTAAAAATCAAGAAATCTGTAAATATATTAAAGAGAAAATTAAGAAAATATTGCAAATAATAAAAAAGTATACTTTTTTACATTCTTTAATATAGATCAATTTCTCACATCTTCAGAATTATATATACTTTATACTCAAAAAACTTATCAATACTGTTAGCAAAAAAATTATACTGCAATATGAAAATATCTTTGATATAATTGGTATAATCATAAGGATTAATAGTTATTTATCCATATCTTATATGTCAATATAATATCAATTACCTAGATAATAATAATTATTGAGTCTTATTAAAGAGTACTTAAGTATAATTATAAGTATAATTATAATTACCTATATCTTGATCAACTAACTTAAATATTAATATGATAACTAGTCAAAAATATGAAGAATATAATAGTATTTTATCTTAATGAATGTATATGATAGAATACTTTCAAATAAGAATGATTAAAACTTAGTTAAAGATCAATCAGCAAGAAAGAAAAATATAATACATATCTAGAAACTTGGATATATTCATATTTCATATTTCTAAATAATTACTTTTTGATATGCAAGTATCTTGTTATGAAGAAAACTAGTTTAGTATCAGATTTCTTTTCTTACTTTGTCTTTATAAAATATCAACATGATTATTTATTTATCTTTTTTAATATAGATTATCATTAATAAATTAGTATATATAATAATTCTTGGAATAGGTACATACAAACTATTAGCATACTTATGGTATTTACAAGTAATTCTTATATTATCATTAACTGATATCAAGATTTTGAACAAAATAGAGATATAATAAATAGGATTAGGTAGATATTTGAGTTAGGAATATCTTTATTAGAAGAAATATGGAAAATAATAAATTTATACAAGAATTTGAAAGAATGATCAAGTTACTTGCACAAGAAATTGATAGATATTATAAAGTTCTTAATACAAGAACTTAATAATATATTATGTAGTATTTTAGAAATTGATGATTGGCTTTTTGATTATATTGAATGCTAATATCTCACAGTTTATATGTTAGTATAAAAAGTATTGTATTTTTTCTTCATCTTTTTTATTAAACTAATACATATATATATTACCATTATATATTAAACTACATGGGCGGAACTCCGGAAAGACAGAATGTGATCGGAAGTCACATGATCTGTCATTTTTTTCTGTTACTATAGAAAATGTTTCATGCGTGTGCATATAACTCATACAAAAATAAATACCACCTAATGAATGAAGAATTCGAGGACAAAGTATTCATCAAAGACCTCGTGGTTCACACTATCATTGGTGTAAACGCTTGGGAAAGAGTAGAAAGCCAACCAATAATAATAAACATTACAATATTTGCAAATGTTACAAAAGTTGGCGAAGCTGATTCCTTCTTACCACAGTCGATAGACTACGCATTAGTATGTGAAAAAGTGCAAAAGTTCGCAGCCGAGACATCAAACTATAAGTCTATCGAAGCGTTTGCAGACGGTGTTGCTAAGATTTGTATTGTAGAATGTAACGCGCCAAAGGTCGCGTTAAGTATCGAAAAATCTCGTGCACTGTTGCACGCGTCTTCTGCCGGTGTGAGAATTACAAGAACAAAACAAGATTATCATGATACTCCGGCGGGGGAAGTTAAAGCGTTGCGCGAATTTATAATGCGAGATGATGTTATCTTTGTTAAAGATTTAAAGCTTAATGTCATTATCGGTGTTTATCCTTGGGAACGCGAAGAGAAACAAACGGTGATCATTAATTTGATTATATACCCGAGCACATTTCAGCAAGATTGTTTTTCAAAACCAAATAGTTTCGGCACAATCGCAAGAACAATTTCGAAGGTATGTCTAACTTACAGAAAATTTGACGGTTTATATGTTTAGCTTATGAATGCATAAAAAACCACACACACAGTATATCGAAGAGTCAAATTTCAAGACAATAGAAGCGCTTGCAACAGCTGTTGCAAGGATTGCAATAGTTGAATGTCATGTCGAGAAAATTTCAGTACGTGCCGAGAAACCAGGCGCATTAACATTCGCAAATTCGGCGGGTGTAGAGATTATAAAGAGGAAATCCGACTTTCATCAAACACAACTCAAGCAAAATGATAGCGATACCCCAGTTAAGATTGGATATAATCATGTGGTGTGCATTGCGCTAGGAACAAATTTGGGGAACACTTTTGATAATATTAATCAAGCGTTAGGAGCGCTGGAGATAAAGTGTAATTGTAAAATATTGGACACCTCATTCTTGTATGAGACTCCGCCAATGTATGTCACTGATCAGCCAAGATTTTTGAATGCCATGTGTAAGGTGGGTTTTCTCTTTATCGCTTGTCTTTTGTTTGGTTTTATTCTCTCCTCTGCTTTGTCGATCGCTTATCTGTTTCTCAAATTTTTTTAAAGATTATGACTGATTTGGATCCTGAAACCCTACTTCAAAAACTTAAAACGATCGAAACAGAAATGGGAAGATTTGATAATCCCACCATAAGAAATGGCCCAAGAATCATTGATTTAGATATAATCTTCTACGATGACATGGCATATTCTTCGCCCATTCTTGAAATACCGCATCCAAGAATAACTGAAAGAGAATTTGTATTGAGACCTTTATGCGAGTATGTGCGTTTCTTATAGGTTTCATAATTATCTCCATTCAATTTTCATAATTTTCTTATATAGTATTGCCAAAGGATTTGAGCATCCCAAACTGCTTAGAACTTGTGGCCGTTTGCTTAATCAATTGCTGAACTCTCCTGACTACGCGTCACAAGCAAACGAAATAAATAAAGTAATGTTTATTCGTAAGTCACAATGGATATGGAAATCCAAAACATTTATAATGGGAGTATTGAACGTCACTCCTGATTCTTTCAGTGATGGTGGATTGTACAATACGGTTGATAAGGCTGTCGCACACGCTGAGAAATTAATTGCTGATGGCGCGGACATCATTGATATTGGTGGGATGTCAACAAGACCCGACTCTGATGATATCACGGTGGAAGAAGAATTGTCGCGAGTATTACCTGTTATTCGTGCAATTCGAGAAAAAGGCATAACTGATATACCTATCTCAATTGATACCTATCGAGCTACAGTAGCTGAGAAAGCAATAGAGTGTGGCGCTGATTTCATCAATGATGTATCTGGTGGAACACTAGATCCAGAAATGTATTCAGTTATGGCAAAAGCCGATGTGCCCGTCTGTCTTCAACACATGCGTGGAACCCCAAAAATTATGTCCACACTAACCAATTATGACGATATAATTACAGACATTTCCCGTGAACTTGGAGAACGTGTCAATTCAGCCCTTAAAGCTGGTGTGAAACGATGGAATATAATAATCGATCCTGGTATTGGATTTGCAAAAAATTATGAACAAAATTTTCAAATTTTGCGAAAATTATCTGATATCATTAGCGAGAATAGTCCACTCAGAGGGTTTCCTTGTCTTGTTGGACCTTCTCGGAAAAAATTTATCGGACAGACGATTCAACAGGCTGAAGCGCAGAATCGTGTGTGGGGTACCGCTGCTGCGTGTACCGCTTCTATCGCTGGTGGTGCGGATATTTTAAGGGTACATGATGTTAAACAAATGTTGGACGTTGTTAAAGTTGCGGATAAAATTTGGAGAAAGGCATAATTAATTGAATTCCTTTTATTCTCAAATTCATAGTATTTAATAAATGTTCATTTATCAGAGAAAAATCTTAATTTGTAAATAATTCTAAGTTTTATCACGGTCAATAAATAAAAAGAAATTTCCGTTTGACTAAATATTTTATAATAGCAAACATCCTTCTTCATTTTTTATTGTTAACTTTTATTTTCCCATAATTTGGAGTCCACGGTCCTAAACTATCATTCGCATAAAAATCCATCGGGTACACTTCTTGCCAAGTGACTTCATCTAATGCCACTGATGCTTCATACGGCGTAAGTAGAGGCTTTGAAAATGCATAGCCCCAATCGATCGATAGACGTGGGCAGGCAATTTGAATCCATCTAAATATTGTAGTGACATTATTTCTATTAGGATTTTTGCCTTACAGAAAGTAAATGTATATAATGAATAGAAAATTTACGCGTCAATATCTTCAAATAGTCCCAATTTGTCAGGAAATATTTCAGAGAGTAAAACACACATGTACTCGCGTCCTTGCGATCTTAGTTTCTCTTCAAGATACTATTATTTTGTGTAGAGAACAAATCATCACATGAACAAAATATACCTAAAGTTAAGCAAAAGCACGTATAGTAGAAATTTCGGCATGACGGTTGAAAAATTTTACCTGCATTACTTTTGGACTACCTTGCCGACCGAGCGTTCCCAATATTAATCCGAATTTTTTTGCTTTTCTTGCCACATTGATTGCGTGTTTCCGAAGTGAATGCATTTCCAAGTGATCATATCTTTCCCGCGTAAATTTTTTCGAATATGGATCATATCTTTATATTTACAAAAGATAATGTATTAATTACAATTATGTATGTGTTAGTTTAATTCATTTATTTTTTTTTACCGAAAAGCAGGAATTTCTGGATTTGCAATCATAATTGACTCTAGATGAAATCGCCCATCACCAAGATACCTAATTATTACAACAAAAAGAATAAATTTTCAATTCAATTTACATGACAGAGGGAATGAAATTTAGTTAGTTACACTAAAGCATCATGATCATTCAGTTTTGGAGATGTGCAGCCCAATATCTCGCCCGGAGATAACGGTTTGGTTTGTGGTACAATCAACTGATAATCGTTCTCGAGCATCTTTTTCGCTGTCTATCATTAGAATAAATTTTTAATTTAGAATTTTCGTTAAAAGCATAATTTAAGGAGGACTTTTACGAGAGCTGACGAGAAATATTACTTGAATAGCTGCAACGAACTGTATTGTTCCAACAATCGTGAGTTTTTTGCCTTTTTCGAAATTCTTTGTTATTGTGTCGATAAAATGCTGGTTATCGATCCCGATGTCCACGAATACGTATAGGGTTTTGATTGTGGTAATATCCACGGGGACTACGCGTAACGTATTTCAGAAGTGAATTTTAATAATAATTGAACCATGATAGGAGCATAATTAATCAAAGAATGACAAATAATTAATTAGTTACCCAAACAACTATGTCCATAATGAACCATAAAATCACAGTCTAATGCTTTAGCTGTGAAATCGTCGACACAGCATGCACCGTACGTCACATCTCCCATAACCAATGTTTCAACATTACAGAATCTATAGATATAAATATGGCGGTTATTAGTTCATTATACTGCCAACAATAAATTTGAATAATTTAATTTCTATTACCTTACCTTTCAAGAATATCTGCGATTGTGCACGCAAACATTAATAGCCCTTCTGGGAACTGTAGTGCGACTTTTTTTCGGGTTATTTTATTTGATATTAAATATTAGATTTTTTAACATCTGATCCATTATTATATGTATTTTTAGAAGGCGATAATAAGTAGAAAATATATACTATGAATTAATTTACATTTATTTATATAATATATACCTTTAGTTGCTCCAAATTTTCTGATGTGCCATACAGTTTTATGAATTTCAAAATTATAGTTTGATGGAAGCTTTTTATAGGCGTGTCAAAATAAATCAATGAATTAATTAATTTTTATGCCATATCGATATACTTTTAAATACACTTTATTTTTAGATAAACATCATACATGTTCGATAGCACCATTCAACAATGGATCATCGAGTATTTCTGACGGTATTTGATTGGCAATCCGGCTTTTTTTAGGAGGATCTTTTTATACCATATGTTTATTTATTTAATTAATTGAAGAAAAGCATCCATTTTTATCTTATTTTGATCAATTTTACCATTAAATGTGAAATAAGATACCTATTGTTGTCACAATACTGTCTTCAATGTTCCCAATATTTCTCGTTGACGTCGTTGATATTTGTTGCTTCTTTTTTCCGGCGAATCTTTTGCGTGGTTTGGTTGTCTCTGACATATTGCTATTTTATATTATAAATTTTATTTGGTAAAGGTAAATTTTTTAAAATAAATTTGGCATATGCCACGTGCATTTACGTTCCCACATTATCATAATGAAGAGTCTGATCTCCCGCCTGGCTAAACTATGATTGGAAATTAATCGTCAAACAATTTAAAAAGTACCCGCTCTATTTTCACGTTCATTTTTTATCGTTTGTGTGAAATTCACTTTTTTTAGTTTTTTCTCTTTGTAACTGAGGATTTGTAACAAATGGCCTTCCAAAGCTTGGTGAATGGAGCGGAATGTGCTACTGGGTCAAACCCTTTGGCTCAATTCATGAAAGGTGTAAATGAAGATCCCTCTTTGCGCAAAGTAAGCTTCATTACAGAATTCATTTTTTTTATCCAAACATATCTTAAAAGTCAGGCTTATTCCTCACCTTTAGGAAGCCTTTTTGCCAGGCCCAACACCAGGAGGCTCGAGTGCGGTTAGTTTTATTGCCTAAATGCAAAAATGCGTTTTCCAGAATTATAACTTAAATCAGGTTTTCTCCTAACAGTTCCGTACGCAAAGACCTACCCAAGCAACTTCTGATCAGGTATTAACATATGAACCGATAATAATTGCTAATCTAGCTGGTGATAAAACTTAATAGTTTGATATTCATTCTCAAACATGGTTCATATAAAATGTATAGTTTGCCGAAGAGTTTCTCAATCAACAAGATTTTGGTCCTCAACCTTTAGTTGGGCCAGCTCAACCTGGTCCTTTAATATTGAAAGAACATGGACCAGGGCTTGGCGCAGGAGGTAGTTCTTTATGATATATTGATATGATAGGAAATATGTTTGTTCAAATTTAAGCAATTTTATATTTCGTAAATGAAGGTTGGGCGGCTGAATTCTCGAATCAAACTAATCACGCGCGACAATGGGAACTTGGTAAAGCTGAGGAAGCAGAAATGGAAGAGGCCTTTAAAAGGATGAATATGCAATGTAAGTGGAGAAAAAATCGTCTTTAATTTCCCAATCTGAACTACTTCATACTAAATAATATATCACATACATTCATATTGTATCGAAAATATAGCAACTTGGCAGGCAGAATTTCTCGAAAGACCGCAATTGCCAAACGATCAGATCGCCGAGGTTCCGCCCGAATTCGAAGCAGCATTTCAAAAAAATTTCGACTGGGCTAACGAATTCGCACTAAAACAAGACAAAGGAAAAGCCAAAATAGTCGAATTAGACGATGCATCATGGGAAGCAGAATTCGCAGCAGCCGAAGAAGCACGCCAAAATCAAGAAATTGATGAGGTGCTTTCCACCGAAGAGAACAAGCTATTCGAAAACGTATGGAATAATGTGCGAGAACTCAACGACAGCGGAACTTGGGAAAGAGACTCTACTGTGTATGATGAAAATAACTTTGCAAGTGGTCGACTTGGTGATTATTCGTTTGAGAAGGATAATCCGTATATGAATTCAGATTCTCCTTTAGAACAAGGGATTAAGATCGTGGAAGAAGGTGGATCGCTGTCGGAAGCTGCCTTAGCTTTTGAAGCTGCTGTGCAAAAAGAGCCTGAGAACACAAGAGCATGGACTTTGTTAGGAAACACACAAGCTCAAAATGAAAAAGAGGAACCAGCCATTAGAGCATTGGAAAAGGCTATTGAGCTTGATGGAAAAAATTTGGAAGCTTTGATGGTAAGACAATTTCACTGAATGCGACTTTTGGTTGTTTCCCTTTACTTAATGCCAGAAATGCTATTGAACGATTGTAGAGTCTTGCAGTAAGTTATACGAATGAAAGTTATGATCAACAATCGTACCGTACTCTAGAGCGTTGGATGACGGTCAAATATCCAGAATTAACCTTATCATCGGCTCCTATGGATGCTGTGCGTGACACACATTCGCGTGTCACAGAACTATTCCTTCGAGCTGCACGAAATGCTCCTGGTGGTCAACAAATGGATCCAGACGTGCAAGTTGGCTTGGGAGTTCTCTTTTATGGAAGTGGTGATTATAGCAAGGCCATCGATTGTTTCACAGCGGCTTTGAATAGTCGGCCCAAGGTTGGTTTTACTTATTTCTGTTGTAAGTGGGAATTCATGTGGATATGGAGCCAGTCCAATTGAAGGGGTATGACTAGAATTAGAGCTGCTGAAGATTTAGTGCTACCCAAAAATTCTAAATCTACACCAAATGGATTCCGAATCCACCGATGTTCTATTTCCATTTACAACCTATCTAAAGAATCAATATTATAAAATTGAATTTTTGGTAAATGTTTATTTTTGTATTTTCGATAGGATTATCTTTTATGGAACCGGTTGGGTGCCACTTTGGCAAATTCAGGTAAACCTGAAGAAGCCATCGAAGCGTATCACAAAGCACTGGATATAAAACCTACATTTGTTCGCGCTCGTTACAACCTTGGTGTCAGTTGTATCAACATTGGATGTTATAGCGAGGCAGCTGAACATCTGTTGGGCGCGTTGAGTATGCACCACACCGGACATGATAAGGAGGTTAACGCAAGCAATAGCCTAAGAGACACTTTGAAAAGGACGTTTTTAATGATGGTTAGTTAATTAATGGATTCCCTATTCTTATAATGAATTCATAAATATAAATTTTGGTATCTTTTTTTTTAGGAACGACATGATTTGGCTAATAAAATTCACAAAGACTTTATCGATGTGAACCAATTCCGTGGGGAATTTGATTTCTAATAACATGTATCATATTATGAATGATTATAGAATTAGTGAATTTCATATAGTTTGATGTATGTACACTATTTCGGTGTAATATTTTAAAAAATTATTCCATTTTAATTTTTATTTTTCGCCTTAAAAATTTTGGATTTAAGGCAGACAATAATTTTGGATGTATAATAAATGCTTTAAAAAGAAATTTGTCATTCTGTTTATTACTTTGATATCATGTGCCCTAATGATGTCGGTTTCCAGACGTGATTGTTGGGATCATCCTGCTAACGGACAATCCAATAAAAAGTTCTTTTGAGAAGGCAAGGAAATCCTGTGAATGGTCCACCTTACCTATAATATCAGGAAAACTTGTTTTTAGATAGATGCAAATCCAATATCGGATCAACTATTATATTCAATCAACTCTAGCGAGGTCTTTGATGAATACTCGAATTACTTGATGCCGATCTTTATACATAGAAAACGCTAAAAAAGTTCAAACTTTGTTTTTGAAAACTTTGATCCAGCTGCCACAGAACTTGTAAGTCAATTTGAAGTCAAAAATGGCCGGCAAAACATTGAAGTATTTTAATATCATCAATAATAAATTGTTTCGCAATATCTCTTTTAGGATAATTATTTATAATGGAAAACGGACAAGTTTACTAAATTTTTTCATATTTCGAAATCTAGCATCCCTTCAAGGCGGAAAAAACTTTTATCCATAGCCTAAATTTTTTTTATTTGGATTGTTCGTTCGCATCTTGGATCGAAATGCAAAAAATTTTTCCACGAAAATATGCTTTACAAACACTCTTCATATTCAAGAAATTGCACAATGATATTA
This sequence comes from Ambispora leptoticha, assembly GCA_910591765.1. Taxonomy (NCBI): domain Eukaryota; kingdom Fungi; phylum Glomeromycota; class Glomeromycetes; order Archaeosporales; family Ambisporaceae; genus Ambispora; species Ambispora leptoticha. The sequence continues at coordinate 6,703 of CAJVPS010001183.1, read as the reverse complement.
TAAATGAACACGCACGAATCCTCTAATTGACTTTATTTTCAATTCCGCAGACATGTACACGTGTAAAGAAACGAGAAATTTTTCTCCACTAAATAAACAAGTGCACGCATGGTAAAAATTATTCTTATATTTAGAGACAATCTCATGATCATGTCAAAATCCTATGAAAGAAACACGTATTTTTGTACAGAAAATGAATGTCGACTCTTGGCGCCCTATCGGTTAGAAATGACTTTACACGGACAATGAATGTCGGCTCTTGGCATCTTATTAGCTAGAAATGTCTTTACACAAACTTCTCCGCTTTTTTGAATTTTCCACTTTTGTATGATTTTTTTTATCTTCTATAAATAACATACAAAATTAATCCATATAAAACACGTGAGAAAACTATAAAAGTTTTCACAATTTGAATGGGATTTAGAAAAGGAAATTGTTAATTTATTATTTTGGTGATTCTCCGCGTCAATTAGTGATTTTTCTTTCTTTTCTTGTTGGAAATCACCTGCCATTCGAAAAAATCATCGAAGTTTTGAATGGAGATCACGACATAAATAAAATTCATTCCCGAAAATTTGTATAACTTTATGCAACTACCCCCAGCAGACCCTATCAAAAAGTCCCTAAATGTGGCTAGTGTGATTAACATGGTCGAAATTAACCGATCAAAATTGTAAGATCGAGGATATAGAAATTTTGCCTATGGTATTATTATTCCTGTGTATCGTAAATCAAAGTAAATGATCATAAAATTTTGAAAGCTTCTGATTTGTGCTCTATCCTTGTAGAATTTTGCTCTAGGTACCAATTGACATCCCTCACCGGACGACTAGGAGAAGTAGAATCTTCCGTTGCACTAGACATGGCTATTTTTCGACAAATAAGTAACACAACCCTGTCTTTAAAAATTTGTCGTTGAATAGTTCTATAATGAATTAAATTATTAGATTGAAACTTTTAAATTTTTGTTTATATCGATCTTGCAATTTGATTGGTTAATTTCAACTACACGTTAATCACACGGGACTTTATATGCCTGCGTCAATGACATCATGAAATATGACATATCAGCCACTGCGGCTAATTTTAAATTCATACAATAGCAATAGCATTGTGACTCGCGATCTCATGAACGGAATATCAATAGGGATTTTTCTCACGCTCATTTCTTGTATTGTTTTCTCACACGCCGCATTGCATCGGAGGGCTTTTGATCAGTAATTTCGTGTCAAAAATATTGTGTTTAATATAGTTATAATGATAAGGGAGAATTTTTTAAAATAAGGAGCATTTCCGAATAAGGACACTCACATCAACTACGCATTATTTTTCTTGATTTTTTTTGAAAATAACCACCTAGCGGTTTCCTTAACCGTAGACATTTTCTTCTTAATTAATTAGAATTTAATTAGGCTAGAAACATCTTGCCTCTTTCTCTTCTTTCTTTATTTCATTTTCTTCATATTACCACAGACATCCAACACCTTAACATTAGCACGTAATTGAATTACCACATTTCACAATAAATATATTATTCTTATTTTAAAAGTGGTTAAATATAATACTAATATATATGTGCGGATAATTATTTAATTACCAAAGATTTAAATGGCATATATATATAGATATATATATATATATATATATATATATATCTGTAAAAATTAAATTGTTCTCGGTTTGTTTATTATCTATCTATTGTTTTTTATACAACCATCTTTTTTCTTCTCTATTCTCATCTGTAAATATTTATATCTATATAAATACATGAATAATTGTGGGAGGATATATGCATATGTACATGTATGCAGTCGTTCATACCTAACTTTGTAACCGCTCCCTACTTGTTTTTTTTTATTTTATCGTTATTATAGATCAAATACATTTATTTGATCTTTTTGCATTAACAAACTTTTTTTATATAAAGCTCTTTCTTGTCGTTCTCGTACCAATTGTGCATGAAACGAACCGAAAAACTATTAATCTTATTTCTGTTATAATTAATCAACTTATTAAATTTTTGGGTGTCCTAAATTATTATTATCGTTTCTTTACGCTTTATTATCTCAAAAAGATTCCTGCGCCTCTTCTCTCCTCCACCATCGCACAAAGCAAGAAACAAGATACATTTGTATGTTGGCAGCTCAATCGAACAATCTATTCTATTTCTTAACATAATTAGAACAAGAACCAACCAATTAGTTGATAGAACCACACACACACACACATATATATAACATAAAAAATGAATGAGTCATTTCGCCAAATACCCGGTCTTTTCATGCCGATAAACTCGGTGGTAAAGGACCAAGCTGGATATACGGATTTCGTGTTCAAAGGAAAATCCGAACAGATGCTCAAAGTATGTGAGTACCTGGACGAACGTGGCTTCATACCAAAGGATCTTGTAAACAATGAAGTTTCTTGGTTCTACGGGTAGGTTATTGTTGTTGGAATTAATGTTTTCCTCGGTAGATGGATCGATCCGTCATTTTTTTACCTAACATCTCTCTCAATAAATAAAATATAGAAACCTTGGTATTGATGACATGTACTTTGGCGGTGAAAGTGTTGAAACCATCGCTAATCATATTCTAGCGTTATACGGCGCAAAGATCTTCGCCTATACAAAAAATGAAAACGCGCTTGATATTAACCTTGAACGCGAAACCGATGATGGAGCTGTCTACATTCACACTTCAAGCCCCGGTGTCTCACAATTGCATGGACCTCAACATGAAAGAAGGTAATAGACCATGAAATCGTGTCATTCAGTCACATGCTATTAACTAGAGTCACATGATCGGTTCTCTATTAAACGTCGCTATATTATTACTCTTATTGATATATGTGCCTGTTCCTGATTCTCTTATAGAATTGATGAAAGATATCTTGATGTAAGTACCACCAGTCGAGCCTACCGTCTAGAATCTTATCGTTCGCACGGGAACGTATCCCCATCAGTCAACACGCAGCTTCGTTGTTACTTTGTGGCTAAATGTGATTTCGTGAAACTTGATCCAACTCCCGAGGAAGAAACTGATATTCGTGTTGTAGGCGACAAAACATTTTTGGAAAGAGCCACAGAAAACACTCTGGAAATTTATCAGAATATTATGAAAACAGTGTTGTCCAGGACTGGTCCCGTGATTGAAATGTTTGAAGTGGAAGCCAGTCGTGAACGTCGTCTTGTGATTGGATATCGACAGCATAGTACACAATCATTCTTTTCCGCTATGTCTGATCTTTATCATTTTTATAATTTATACTCTACGCGTAAATATGTTGGTAAGTATTTTTTTACTTCGATTAATTTCCGCCAATTATTTTCACTGTTAAATATAATGTAATATTTAAATTTTTTGATAGAGCAATTCTCTAATGGCGTCACTATAATGAGTTTATATTTGAACCCATTGCCAAACACACAATCCGCACCAATTGAGCACACAATTCATCAAGTAATCAAAGAAGCGTCATTGATCTATTGTCTTCCCACCACGCCATTGCAATCATTCTTCCAAACTGGAACACTTTCCGTGCAAGAAGCAATTTACGGCTACGTAGGTTGGATTTTCTCACAGCATTTTCTCAATCGACTTGGTAATGAATATGTTAGTTTGGCAAATATCATGGATAATAATAATCCTGTCCATGTGGAAGTTCTATCAAAGATCAAAAAGAGATTACGTCAAGACACGTTTACTCGTGAATACGTTTTGGATATTGTTAAACGGTATCCGGAGTTGATTCATTGGTTATATATTAATTTTGCCTTGACGCATTATGTCAATCCGCGAGCTCAACCCCTAGAGTAAGTATTTTTTTTTATCAAGAAAAATTATTGAACATTTTTCCGCTTAATCAAAAAAAGTTAAAAAATATTCTCTCTTGTTCAATAGACCAAGTTTATCATATCAACGGTTGCAAACTGATGTCGTACTTACCGATGATGAACTGCTGGACAAGATTAAAAAAACCACCAGCAACACCCACGAGCTCATGGTTTTTGAATCATTCTTGATATTCAACAAACATTGTCTAAAAACAAACTTTTATCAACCAACAAAAGTGGCATTATCATTTCGCCTTGACCCCTCTTTCCTCCCAGCCATTGAATACCCCACGAAACTATTTGGCATGTTCATCGTCATCGGTTCGGAATTTCGTGGATTTCATTTACGTTTCCGCGATGTAGCACGCGGTGGTATTCGTATAATTCGATCGAGAAACAAGGAAGCCTACAGTATAAATCTTCGATCGTTGTTTGACGAGAATTACGCGTTGGCCGCTACGCAACAACGAAAGAACAAAGATATTCCGGAAGGCGGGTCCAAAGGAACAATCCTTTTAGATATCGGCCAGCAAGATAAGGATAGAGTCGCATTTGAGAAATATGTTGATTGTATACTCGATCTCCTGATTGTCGGAAAGACTCCCGGAATCAAGGAGGTGAGTAATGACCGTCGCCATCGCATTGCAAAAGATTCACCACAATTGTTTGGTCAATATGAGGTAGTTTATTTGGTACTGAAAGAAAGACGCTCAAACTATAAGTGTGTTATGGTGATATTACTGTTACTATTCCTCTAAATGACGGAACATATGTTTGTAGATATCCGCCACCGTTTGAACGGATTTCTTTTCAGAGAACATCAAAAAGATGTTTTATTTTTCATTGTTTACTTTATTATTATTGCCTATTGAAAAAAATTACACTTTTTATTTAGAAAATTGTTGATTTATATGGCAAACCAGAAATCTTATTCTTTGGTCCCGACGAAGGAACAGCAAACTTCGTTGACTGGGCAAGCGCACACGCAAAGAAACGAGGTGCACCCTTCTGGAAAGCCTTCACCACCGGAAAAAGTCAATCGATGGGTGGAATACCGCACGACATGTACGGTATGACCACCCGATCAGTACATCAGTATGTGCTGGGAATCTATCGAAAGTTGGGTCTTAAGGAAGTAAAAATCACCAAATTCCAGACTGGTGGTCCGGATGGCGATCTTGGAAGTAATGAAATAAAGATTTCAAAGGATCGAACTGTTGGTAAGAGTTGTAGAATCAAGTTACCTTTATCGTGTCAAAATTTTTATTAAATTTTATTGATTATATTAGCCATTGTTGATGGAAGTGGTGTCTTGTGTGATCCGGAAGGAATTGACCGTATAGAATTGAAGCGACTTGCAAATGATCGATTAATGATTAATCATTTCGATCTATCGAAATTATCACCTAAAGGATTCCGGGTGCTTGTAGATCAGTCAAATGTCAAATTACCAAGTAAGCGTTTTAAACTAAGTTCAATTCTTCACTCTATCTAATTCATGAATAGAATTTTAATATTTTATATTGTTTACTTAGATGGACAAGTGATAGAAGATGGTCTTGTATTTAGAAATAACTTCCATTTAACAACACTTGTGTCTGCCGACTTGTTTGTACCTTGTGGTGGTCGACCAGAATCAGTAGATCTCAACAATGTAAACCTTTTACTCGATCTTCACGGTAAACCAAGATACAAATATATCGTTGAAGGTGCCAATCTCTTCTTCACCCAAGAAGCCCGTCTTCGTCTCGAACAAGCGGGTGCTATCATCTTTAAAGACGCCTCGGCAAATAAAGGAGGCGTCACGTCATCCTCACTTGAAGTTTTAGCTGCTCTTTCATTAACTGATGAAGAGTTCGCTAAAAACATGCAAGTTAAAGAAGGAATAATCCCACAATTCTATCAAGAATACATCAAAGAAGTGCATCGTATCATTGAGAAAAATGCTGAACTGGAATTCGAGTGTATATGGCGCGAGCACCGAAGAACCAGCAAATCACGATCAATCATCTCGGACGAACTAAGTCTCGCGATTGTGGATCTCAACGAGCAACTTCAACAGTCTATTCTCTGGCAAAATGTCAATCTACGAAAAGCGGTGCTTCGTGACGCGTTCCCACAGTTGTTGCTCGATCGATTGGGATTGGATACTTTGTTGGAGCGAGTGCCTGAAGCGTATGTACGTGCAATCTTTGGATCATACCTTGCGAGCCGCTTCGTCTATAAATATGGAACACACCCGTCGCAGTTTGCTTTCTTTGAGTTTATGAATCCTTTCTTTGCTAAGGTTTCCGAGTTTGGGCAGTTTAGTAACTAACGGGAAGAAATGCTGAAAATAATGATTTTTACTTGTGACTGCGTGGCTTGATTAGGGGGATCAATACTTTTATCTGTAAAAGAAAAAAGTAGAATGCGGAATGTATAAAAATCATCCAAAAACCTTTTTGCTTTTAGATGTGTGTAATATTTCTAACTTTTATTATGACATTAGTTAATATCACATTATTACAATTAACACGCCATAAACATAATTTATTCATCATCTTTATCTTTACTCGTCATTTTCATTTTTATCCTTGTCCTCTAAAACAATAATACATTAGGGGAAAAAAATGGCATGATGTTTATAATTAATTTAATTGTAAAATATAGTTAACTACTAGTAGATTTTTTGTTATTATTTAAAATAATAGTAGAATAAAGTTTTTTCGTCAAATAATCTATTATTTAGGTGCATATCTTTTAATGCTGGTCAATTTTCGTCATTGAAAGTTTTAGCAGTAGATTTCCGACTAACGCAATTATCATAAATCTGGTAAAATCTTCAAATGCTCTATTAAGATCCTCCACGAATTGAACATTTCATTT
>CAJVPS010001182.1:0-16929 GCA_910591765.1 Ambispora leptoticha | reverse complement strand
AATTATATAAATCTATAAATTTTTTACTAATTATTTTTGTTTGATAATTTTAGATAAGGGCAAAATACCATAGTAAATGTAATGACTATGCTTCTGCTATTCAAAATACTATCTTTTCAATGTTCAGTAAAGAGAAATTAGTAAAAGTCAATAATAATACATCTGCCATTTGCCTTACCAAGTGGAAGAGGAGCAAGAAAATGCAAACTGCATATAAAAATCTCTTTCAAAATAATAAATCGCTCACAAATATTGGTTACATGGTATTTAAGAAATATAAAGAGAAAGTATTATCATTGATATACCATGTATTTATCCTAGCCATCTGTGACATTCTCCTCAGTCTATCAAGTTCAGGAATCAAATGCAAAGATAGGTTGGTAGCAAGACATATATATGTATTTATGGTAAGTAATATTTTGAATTTGCTTAAAGTTTATATTAAAAATCATTTATATAATGGATATTTAGCAAGTTATAGAAAATAACTAGCCAATAATACCAGAAATGATGGTAAAGATAGTGGAAAAAGAAATCAAAGAGGTGAAGCAAGCAGCAAAGAAAAAACACCAAAAGTCACAGGCTGAGGATATAGTTGAAGATGATGATGATAAGAAAGATGATGACTATAATAATTTTATAAGTTTCTTTAATACTCTTTGCAATTTATTTTTTTGAAGTCTTTAAAAAAACTAATTTTTTATTCAAAAGGTCACCAACTTGAATTGTAAATTTATATAATATAGTTTTCTTTAAATTTATATTTTATTATATATATATAGTTTATAATAAAATAAATATCTTTACTATTATTTAACCTATGAATTTTACAATTACTTGAAATTGCTACTACTATAGTTACTTGAAATTACTACTACTACTTGAAGCTGATATTTGCGAAGTTTTGTGCAGAATTTTAAAAAAAAATTAAAAAATCTGCACAGATCTACATTTTGTTATAGATCTGCATAGATTTTTTAATTTTTTTTTCTTTACCAATTATTACCAGATTCAAAGTTTTGTGCAAATTTTGGACCTGAAGATCTGTGCAAAATTGTGTTCTCAAAAATTTTCTGATGATATTTTCAAAATCAATATCTCTTAGATTCTGATTAGAAGTTTTAATAGAAGTTCAGACTTTATTAATAATGATTTCAATACTATTATTATTAGTATTCTTATATTATCTAGATATTATAGTATTTTAATTATCATATTATTACATAAGAAATATCTTCTTTTCTAAATATTATTTTTCTAATTCACTTTCAAAGTTTTCTTCAGATTCATCTTCTTCAGAACTTGTTTTATTAAATATAGGCTCTCCTCTATCATTATAAATAAATTTAATTAGTACTTCTTCTTTTTGATTATTATATTTAAAAGTTAATAGTCTCTTTCTGATATTAATATTAGCTTTGATTTTGTTCAAAAAGTTTATTTCAATAATTACTAAGTAGATTTTAGCTTCAGTGATATCTATTTTAGTAGAAATTACAATTTTATCAATATTTAAAAGTAAATTATTTATATCTTCAAGAGGTTATTTAGATATTCTATTTATATTAGACATAGAGATATTTGAATTTCATTATATTTTTAATCCTAGATTTTTGATAAAGTTATATGTAGTAACATATCTAAAGATATTGGTATCAATAATTAGATTAATAGTGTTCTTTTCAACTTTTACTTTATATTAGACAGATATGATTTTGAGTTTTTATTCAAGTAATACTCTTCTTTTTCTTTTAGATTTGAGTACAGTAGCTTGATATATTCCTTTTGATAACTAAGTTCTTTGTGAAGGTAAGGCTTAAATAAGTTGAGTAATAGTGATATTAGTTTTTTATTAAGCTAAATCTTCTAGAATAACATATAATTCAGCTATAATAGCAAGTATAAATAATGTAATTTTACTTTTCTTTTTGTGAATAACTTTCTTGATAAGCTCTTCTTCAACTGTCTTAGATAATTCAATATTATTTATATCTTGATTAAGAATAATTTTTGGAGTTTTTTCTTATTTATCTTTTTTAATATTATTTAGTTCTTTATTTTTATTAATTACTTCTTTATAAGATCAACTTACAGATTTAGTTCTATAAGAAATAGTTCTAGAATTCCTAGAATTTCTAGTCTTACAGTAGGCAATACTTAAAGATATAAATCACATAATTTATCCTATTTTCAAAATTCAAAATTTACATTTGATTAAAAAATTGATTTACGATATTTTTTTGAATATATATAATTTTCATAATATCACGTGTATTACACATGTAATATGCAATTATTATAATATGTATCATAATATCATAATTATGATTATAATAAGCATCTTATTTTCTTTAATATTATTCTGATCAAAAAAGTCTTTATTATAATAAAAATATCTCATTTTCACCTTTCTTGCCTCATATCCCACCCAACACATATTTGTTATCACCTATACAAATATATATATTCATTTTCCATCATCCAAATACATATATTCGTCATCCAAAACTTATTTCTTGCTAATCATAAACTCATCTAATTTCTTCTATAGAATCTATCTATGTGATATAAATTTCTTACATACATACTTCACTAATTTTCTCATTAATTCTTTATGATACAATTACATATATCTCCACGATTTTCAAGCAAACTTCCTAATTATAACAATGTTCATGGAATCAAGTACTCATGAAATGGTTTCCTATAAGCCAGCCCACATATAATTATAGTGATTTCTTATATAGTACTTAGCTGCATCCCAATACATCTCAATAAAATTAAGTTTATAATAGAACTTTGGATAAAAAATACATAAATAGCCAGTATCTTCAATTAACTCTACAATGACTGATTTTTGCGCTATAAAATCAGATTAAGAGACCATAATTCTTTTTATGTAATAGTCTACTCATGAAGGTTCCTTTGCTAACTCCTTGTTCTTACATATTTGACAATCTAAAATCAACTCTTTCTTCTAAAGATCTCTTTTCTGCAATATTCTCTTTATTCCTTTTGATTTTCCTCATAAAGTAGGGTTGGGATAATCTTTAGTAAATATCATTTGTTAGATTGTTAGTTATCCATTAATACTAATAAAAGTTATCAATTATATAATCAGTTACTTTCTTCTAGGGTCCAGATTCATCCTTCCTGTGACAAGAATATCCTTTGTATATACTGTATGATTGGTACTATTGTTAAAGACAAAGATAACTATTGCATTAGGAAACTTCACCTCAAAAATAGGAATTACTTTATGCTTGATTTGTTCTAATAGATACTTAATAGTCCAATAACCTTTCTGGTTTTTGCCAAATATAAGATAATAATATGCCTCAGTAGGAATATTTGGATATTTAGTTAATTCTTCTTCACTTGGTTTTAAATAATCATATATCTCTGAAAGAAATTCACTTACTATAATTGATCTCTCATTCTCCTTTTTTCATAATGGCATTTACCTGTTTGCCACCCAAATTCTCCTTTTTCTATTATTTGAATAGAAAATATACTCATCATGAGTAATAAAAATTAATTCTTACTTACCTATTGCAAGTGTTAGCAGAATTATTTTCATTACTTCTTCTTCATATCTCATCATTCATCATTCTAGTTTTTCTATTATCTTTAAAAAATTTTCTTGTTCATATCCATCAAAGTATATTCCTTTCCAATATTGCTCAAATTGATAATCCAAGATATTTAACCATCTCTTGGCTGTTTGCAAGCTGATCATTTTTCTGATATTCATGTATTCTGGCAGAATAATATCTTTGATATACTGTTTAAACTGGGATGAATTAATATTATTTACTCCTGATTCTTGTTGTATTTATTGGTGACAAGCTAATGCTATATCTTCATCATCAACAAATCACTTATATTTTTGGTGTTGATCATGATTTGAGAGCAGAAATGATTTATATTGCAGATAAAATTTGGCTAAAAAATGAATTTTTTTAGCTGTATATGATGTTGAAATGATATAGACTATATCTGCAACTTCCTGGCTAGCTTTCATTTTTTTATTATTATTTAATCATATTAAATACTCATAAATAGCATGTCATCTGTTATACTTGAAAGCTGTGAAAATTTATTCATTTTTGAGAAGTTCATTCTGAAATTGAGCAACTCTTTCATAAAGTATTGTTTCTATATCATTTTTATTTGCTACTGAAAGTGTCAAAGACTTGAAGGATGTAAATGTGAAAAATGTATATGTCAAAGTTACTGAAAATATTAAAGATCCACTGGTAAAAAAATTAGTAATTTTATGTATTCTCTTAGCAGCCTTGGCAAGTGAACTAGAAGTACTAAATTTATAATAATAAGTTATTTTTGGTATTCCTTTTATTATTCTTGTATTCTCTCTTTTTGCATTCTTTTATATCAAAGTTATAAGTAGACGTATCTGTATCTTCTCCTTCTCTTTATCGATTTCATCAGTTTCATTAGTTCTGTCAGTTTCCTCCTCTTTAACAGTTTTATTAGCTCTATCAGTTGCTTCATTTTTCCTCTTCTCTCTGTAAAATTCAATAGTTTCTTCTTTAAAACTTCTCTTCTCTCCTAAAATTTCTTTTTTCTGGTTTTCTTGAACTAGTTTTCTTCTTTCATTATTATATTCTTGAAGTCTGATAAATTATTTCTTTTGCCAAAACATACTTTAATTAAATGAACTTCATCCAAAATATATATAATAAGCAAATTAATTTAAAAAACATGATTTATGATTAACTAATAAAATTGGATTTCATGAGTTTCATAATTTGATTGGTTGATCATAAAGACACATGAAGAAATTATGTCCTATTTTGGCTACTTATCATTCTGAATATATAAAACAAGATATTTTTAAATGGATATAACTCAGAAATAAGTAATTATTTTTAAAAAAGAAGGCTAATAATTTGTAGTAAATTGGCTTAGCTTTAAAATAGTGGCCTCCTTTTTTTGTACTACTGCTGTATCATCCTCTATTACTTTTTAAAGTTTTTAAATTTAATTTTCATCTTTAAGTATTGCGCACTATACTTTCAGTAGCCAAGTATTCATATATATCAAGTAGTAAATTTACATTATCAGATTTGATAGTTAATATCTGAATACTATTAGTAAGAGCTTGAATTTGAGCTAATAATATATTTTAATTATTATTAGCATCCTAATTATTATTTACAAATGTCTGATTTGATGACATATTATTTTGTTACAGATTATTTTTATTTGATTTTGAATGATTATTTTCAAAGTTATTTTAATTATTTCTATATATTTGCAACTGAGAATAATTAGAATGGATGTAATCTGGCTTATCATAATTATAACAGATTGAAACTGATTTAGAATTTTGATTATTAGATTGATAATCAGAATTATTTCTATTATAATTTGATCCTTTGCTGATTTTAATACTTTTTATGTGTTGATTGAGATCTTGTAGTGCTATCAGAATAGTATTCAGTATTGAGTTATCCTGAGCTTGAGATTAGTAATATTCATAAGTTAGTATATCTATATTAGTTTTCTTCATATTCTTTACTACTTGAATTATGTTTAGAAAAGTTCTATTAGCAGAGATCTATACTTATTTTTTAATTTCTGATTTGAGATCTCTTTTGTAAAGTCAAATCTTATATTTTTCCAGGTATTTATTATTGAGATCTACTTTATAAAATAGATTGATAAATTTATTTATGTATTTTTCTACAGTACTAGTTTGTTGTAAGATTTCAATTTTATTTTGCTATTAATTAATTCTTTTTCTAGTTTTAAAATGAGCAGTAAACTGATGACAGAAGCTATAGTCATGATTATTATTATTATCCCAGGCTATTAATTTGATATTATCATCTCAGCTTCTCTCATCATATCACAAGACAATAGTATCTTCTAGATATTCTCTAACAAGTTATATTTTTCTAACAGCTGTAATTCTATTTGCTTGGATAATAATATTGAAATCTTTAAGTTATTTATAATTATTTTCTCTATATTTTCTAATAGAAATGATAATCTTCTCAGTTGACTAGTTATTTTGATCAGCAATTCTTTGAATTAAAGCTCCAATAGCTATAATAAGATCATTTATATCTTAATTATTATTCTTGTAATAAAATTAGATTAGTTATTAATAATTATAGTATATTTATCTTTTATCTTACAGATTATTACTATGCCACATACTGCATCATATATAACTTACTGTGCTATAATCACCTGATCATACCAAGAAAAGTTACCTAATTATTTTGAGTTATTTTAATTATAGATAATTTCTTAATAGAATTTTTCTTTTCTTTTGTTCTACTAATTTAGCTAGCATATTACTAAATTTATATATTTCATTTATAATCATTTATTTTTTTATTTATACTTGAATAAGTATCTTCTGGAGGTACTATCATATAAGTATTTTCTATTATTAATTTATTTATTTTATTATTAATTTTATGTAACATTAATTTATTATTTAAAGATACTATATCTGTTCTGTAATTTTAATGACAATAACAAATATAATAATAAAGAATAAGTTTTAAACATAATCTCTTGTTTGCTTTTAATTTAGTTTTCTGTGTGAATTTTATTTCAAATTATATCACTTATATCTTGAATCTTCTGTATGAACTTTCTTGATATAATACTATATCTTGATTTTTCTATGTGAATTATCTAGATATATTATCTTACATAACAAAAGATTACAACTTTGGTAATAGCAGAAAAGATTAATATTATACATATACATATACATACATACTTTCTTAATACTTTCTCAATTGGTAAATAACACATTGCTCATTCATCATAACATATAATACATACATTCACATACATACATATACATATACATATAATATCTGATCCTGATATTTCAAGTAAACAATTTTAATAACTTTTCACTGGTCTCACTAATCTCATTCAACAATAGAATAACTCACCATTATTCTTGATAATATTGGTAATAATAGTAATGGTCAACATAATTCTTCTACTTCAAGAATATCTCTCAAAATTCCAATATACAAAGGAGAATCACATGAGAATATTAATATCTGGATATTATAAATAACTGGAGTATTACGTGCACAAGAAATAACAGATAAATAAATATGCATTATATATGCTGAAACTGATCTTGAAGATACTGCTCTTTATTGGTATTTGAATAAAGTACACACTATTAGAGAAAACTCTGTCTTTGAAAACTGGAAAACATTTCTTACTAAAGTTTGTAAAGCATTCTAACTATCTAACTATTAACAATATCTTCATCATCAACTATGCCAACTTTATTAAACTAGTACTATACAGGAGTATGATGCTAAATTTAGAAATATAATAGGAAAAATTAAAGAAATAAGAGAAGTATTATATCAAGCATCTGAAACTTTTGATAATGTCTGGAAACTTGCAATTCATTATGATACAGCTATATTTGATATTGATCATCCTGTTAAAAATGATAATTACAATCATAATCAGAAATAATACAAGAGAAATTCAAGCTTTTCTTCTAATAATACATATAATAATATTAGTCCTACACTCATGAAACTAAATCATGCTGAAGGTTCTTATCAATATAGTAATAATAATAGCAATTATAATAATAATAATCATGGTAGAAGTAATAAAACTTGCAATTGTTATAACTGTAACAAACCAGGTCATTTTGCCAAGGATTGTCATTCAAAAGGAAAAGCCAAGTTTAATAATACTATAACTACTACACAACACAATAATAACATTGAATTTGCTTATCTGAAAGATAATTATAAGAAACTTAAATTTAATAGCTATATTAATAGAAAATCTGCCTGGATTTTGCTTGATGGTAAAGCATCATGAAATTTTATTGATAAGATATATGTAAAGAATAATTAGCTATAAATACACAACATGAATCCTATTACTATAGAACTTGCAGATGGTCATAAAAAGAAAGTTAACTCATCTGTAGCAATCAAGAAATTAAAGCTAGATACATATTATATCTCTAATATTAATACCTAAGTTCTTAATATTTAACACTATGATCTTATACTTGATAAAATATAACAAAGTCATAGCAAAAAAAATATGCAGACATGTGACTATTAAGGGCTATTAATATTAGTTTGGGTAGAAATCTGCTTAATAATCAACTAAAGTAATCATATCACAATAATAAATTTTGATTATTATATATAAGACAAATATTTATGCGTATAAATTACTAAATGCTTTTTTATATATATTTTGCTATATATCTATATATTAAAAACTTAGTATATTTTTATATGATATCATAAGGGGGACTTTGTCTATTTTTTATCATTATCATCATAGTATAAGATGTTTGTAGTGATAATCTTTTAATCTAGTAATATATTTAAATACTAATTCTTCAATTTCATTAATTATACAATTGAGATATCATAATTTCATAAAAATGAGAACTAATTTCAATATATCATTAATCATATAATCAAAAAAGATAAATAGTAAACTAGATTGACAAAATAGATATTTGATTAATGATGTTATCAGTTTTGATGCATGATTATAAAGTATCAATTATATAATTAATTTTATTGTTAAAAAGTTAATAATTGTAATATTCTGTGACTAAAGTATTAATCATATGATTAATAATATTGTTGAAAAGTTAACTATTGTAATATTTTATATTTAAAATATTAATTATATAATAATGATATTATTGAAAATTAATATTAATGATAATACAAAGTAGTCCACTTATAATATTCTTTTTTTATACTATCAGATTAAGTTATAAAAGATGACAATGAATTAGACTTGAAAATAAAGAAATATATTAAAGAAATCATAGCTGTTCTATTTATACAAGATATTTATTATATTCCATCTAACAATTCCTATTACTATACACATAACAAACTCAAACTTTATTACACACACTATATTTACTCAGAGTAATAATGATATTAGTATCATCATGACAGGGGAAACTAAATATTGCTCTAAATACAAGACTCATAAATAAATCATTAATTTTATATGAACTAGAAGTCAAAAGATACAAATCTTTTCTATATGTAATCTCTGTTCAAGAAATGCAAAGTTGTGATGATCTGAGCAAAATTCTGTTAAAGAAATAAATATACGTGTATCAGATTCTGAGAGAATCAATTTTCTGATTATTACAGAAGTCGAGCATAATGAAAATAATAAATATAATTACATATATAATATTGATAATCTTATTTATAATATTGTGAATATGAAAATTGTAATAAAAGTCAAATTCTCTAATAACCATAATTCTGTAAACTTTAGTATTAAAATAGAACTCAATGATAAAATTATTGATATGAATGATATAAATAATCAAGATTCAGAATTAGCAATAGTACTAGAAATCATCAAGATTTTTCAAGAATATGCAGAAAATGGGTCAGAATATTATTGAGAAATTTGAAATATGCATATTAATAGAAAACTTGGTGAATCAACAGGGGTAGTCATTATCTATTTTGGTTATATACAGAGAGAAGAATATGAATATTCAAAGTCTAATAATAATGAATTAATCAGGTATAAGTAGGAAGTAAGATCAGTAATATAATATTATCCATATAAGGGTAGCATTATAATAAAAGTTGATTATCAGAGGAAGAGAACAACAGTTTCAATCAAATATAAGTATAGTCATTTAAAGCCAATCCATAAAAAAGTTAACATTTCACCTGATGCTATAGCTTGGATAAAAACAAATCTTAATTATGGCTTGTGAAAGGTTGAATTTTATAAAAGACTATCTTTGTTTAAATTAATTAATCCAAAAATATATACTTATTAGCAAGTATATTATTGGGTATTGAAACTGCCAAAAAAACAATTTGTTACAGATAGCAAAAATCAGCTTATATTCTCAAAAAATTTCATTAAATAATATATGCAAAGAAATGAAAATTATAAGATAATTTATTATCTTGAAAATAATTTTGTAAGAGCTCTTGGATTTGTTATATTCTTTTTATAATATATTGGGAGTAGTAATATTACTAAAATTGCTATTGATTTAACATTTAAGACAAATCAAGAACATTTCAAGCTTTTTACTGTAATAATTAATAATAGCAGTCATAGTATATCACTTGTATATTTATACTTGGACATCTTTATTTCTTTAGAAAATATTTCAAGTAGCAATAATAATAATTAAATTCAAAGATGGGAGGAAGCTCTTCATACTTTTTTTTAAATTTGTGACAAGAAAATATCATTCTGATATTTGTTCTAGTTGATAAAGATATTAAACAGATTAATATAATAGAAGCAATGTAGGATAAAAGGGTGAATAGTCTTTGGCATATGCAGTGTGCTGTAATAAGAAAATTAGAAGAGAAATGAGAAAAAAACAGTTAATATAATGTTGACATTGCATAGGTGGCTAACAGATAATTTGACTTTATTAATCCTCACTGAATTCTAATTTCTAGTAATAATAATAATATTAATATGGAATTATACAAAAAAGACTTGCTTATCATGGTAAAAAAACATGCACTTGCACATCTACTAATTCTTGTACATAAAGATATTTTCTGGATAACAAATCAAATATATCATGAAAATGTATTTGAAGCTTATCAATTTTGTCAACTAAAAATTTAACACATTTATAGGGATACCTATGATGCAATTGATATCAAAAAAAATATTAGAATCATTTTTCTCAAGCATCATATGCATATATACTTCCACTTGCTTGGACAATAATGTTAGTTGAGGTATATTGGAGAATATTAAAACATGACTACTAATACAACTATAATTGACCATGACTTGATCAATTAACAGAAATTATTATTAGGCAGTTAATTGTTAATCAAATAACTATATGGCAATGATATTGTAATAATCATGAATTTTTATCATGGTGACACTCATTCAAATAGGAGTGAGATAGGGCATAGCAAAAAATTATTAATGATGAAAATATATATCAAACTAACACAGATTTGTGATTTTGCTCATGTGAAGCATATCTAAATAATCTATATATGTTGTGTAAGCATCTGGTAATACAAAAAACTAGACTTAATCCCAAATTTATACCCTAATTTTGAAACACTCTGAGATGTCATGATTATTCATTTATTATTTTTGATTAGCAATATAATTCTTGAATTCATTTAGATCAGACTAACTTATAGGAGAATAATGATCAAATCATAGATAAAGTATCAGAAGACATATCAGAAGTATTGGAAACAATAATATCTATCTTAAACTAACAGACTGTTATTGAAGAAAGATGAATAATATTAGCAAATATTAAATAATTACTAATTGAAGGAATAGATTTGACTGAAAAAAACATATAAAATGATAGGTTTTATGATATATTTACAAAACTTATCAAATTTATTACAGAGAAAATTACTACTTGTAAAGAAGTTCTTAATGCAAAAATACAATAATATACTTGGCAACCATCTAGGAATAGAAAGTTACCTTTTTATCTTAATTAAATAAATAGTTATTAATATTCTTATTCATATTCTTTTATATAATAAATTATTATTAATATACTATTATGTTTAATGAAAAGTGGAATATAATTATTTATTTAGAATGAGATAATTTTACAAATTTCTATTAAGTAAATAAAAGATTATCACTACAAACATCTTATACTATAATGATAATGATAAAAAATAGACAAAGTCTCTCTTATAGTATCATATAAAAATATACTAAGTTTTTAATATATAGACATATAGTAAAATATATATAAAAAAGCATTTAATAATTTATATGTATAAACATTTGTCTTATATGTAATAGTTAAAATTTGTTATTATGATATGATCATTTCAGTTGATTATCAAGCAAATTTCTACTCAAACTGATATCAGCAGCCCTCAATAGTCACATGTCTGTATATTTTTTTTTGCCATGACTTTGTTATATTTGGTAAACTATGACTTTATCATGTCAATTCCATCATTAACTAACATAATAATTTCATGATATTTCACTATGATAATAAAATAATCAAGATCAATGCTAACAAAGATAAACTTGTACCTAGTTGCAACTCTTTTTATATATCTAAACAATAATTTGCTGAAATTCTACCTAATACTGAATTATTTATAATTTGTGCTACTATAAAAGAAATATATCAAGAAGTAACAACTTCTTCTAAAGCTACTCAATTAGTTAAAGAATTTGCTGATGTATTTCCTAATTCACTTCCTAATGAGTTACCACCAAAATATGCTATAGATCATGCTATTGATTTAATATCTGGCTCTAAATTATCATCTCACCCTATATATTACTTATCTTATATTAAAATAGATGAATTGAAAAAATAATTATCTGACTTATTTAGCAAAGATTTTATTCATTCTAGTCTTTTTGTCATTTGGAACATCTGTCTTATTTGTATATAAGAAGAAAAAAACTCTTCATCTTTGTATTAATTATCATATCTTGAATAAAATTATGATTAAGAATCACTATTCTTTATCTCATGCTGATGAATTAATAGATCATTTAGCTAAAATATAATATTTTTCTAAATTAAATCTCTATTCTGGATATCATCAAATCAGAATTAAAGAAGAAGATATTCATAAAACAGCATTTAGAACAAGATATAGTCTCTATAAATTTCTTGTACTTCTTTTTGGTCTTACTAATATGCCCATAACTTTCATAACTCTTATAAATAATATTTTCCATGACTATTTAGATAAATTTATCATTATTTATCTTAATGATATTCTTGTATTCAGTAATACTAAGGAAGAATATCTTCAATATTTTTGTATTATTCTTTCTAAACTTTGTGAATATAAACTCTATGCCAAATTCAAGAAATATAAACTCATCAAGAAATATGTCAAATACTTAGATTATTTTATTTCAGATCAAGAAATATTAGTTGATCAATACAAAATTGTCACTATTCATGACTGGCTTAAGTTAATAAATATCTCTAAGCTTTAATCATTCTTAGATCTCACTAGTTACTATAGGAAATTTGTAAAAGGATTCTCTGCAATTACTTTACCACTTACAGTCTTACTTCATAAAGATCAAGAATACATTTGAAATAAGTCTGAACAAAAAGTATTTGATAATTTAAAATAGCATTTAATTACTATGCCTATCTTAATTTTGCCAGATCCTAAATTATCTTTCACAATTACAACTGATGTATCTGAATTTGCTATAGAAGCTGTTCTTAGTTAAAACCATGGAAAAGGTGATCAACCTGTCACTTATGAATCACGTAAACTATTCTTAGCTGAATAAAACTATCTGATATATAAAAGGAACTTCTTGCTATTATACATGCTATTCATCTTTAGAAATCTTACTTGAAAGAATAATAATTTACTATCATTACTAATCATATATCTCTTGAATATATTAAGATACAATATAATCTTTCTAAATATTAAGCTCACTAGCTAGAAACCTTACAAGCTAATGATTTTATTATTAAATATAAATCAGGAAAGGAAAATATAGTAGCTAATACTTTATCTCATCCATCACAAGTGAATAATATTACTACAATCTTTGCACAATTTATTAATAATGAAAAATTATAACAAGAATATGAAAATGATAAATATTTTAAGAAAATTTGAATAGTCTTACAAAATCCTGAATCATCTATACTAAAGTAATAATCTCAAGTATGTTACATTGAGTTGAAAGAGAATAAGCTTTATTTGAAAAATATAAATCATCTCATTATTTCCAAGGATAAAACTTTGAGAACTCAAATTTTGAAGGAACATCATGATATTCTTATCTCTGGTTACTTAGAAATCAATAAAACTTATAAGCAAATAAAAGATTATATTACTGGCCAAAAATATTTAAAGATATTCATAAATATATCCTTAGTTATGAAGAATACTAACAAAATAAATCTAGTAATCAACCACTCTCAGGACTTCTACAACTATTGAAAATATCTAAATAATAGTAGAAATAAATTATTTTAGATTTTATCATGCAATTACCTATAACTCATCAAGGATATAATACAATTCTAATTATTATCAATCATCTTACTAAATGTGCACATTTCATTCCTACTCATACTACTATTACTACAAAGGGATATAAAAAGTATTGGATATTTTTGTGATGCATTTTATGACATAACTAACTTATAAATTTTTTTGTTTATATATCAATATTAAAAGCACAGATCAATATTTTGTTTGACCACCATTTGCCTCAAGAATGGCTTGAATATGACGTGGTATAAACTTGATCAAATTATAATAATAATTTACAGATACCACATCCCATTTCTTCTTAACCTACTGTTCTAATTGTATAATGTTTGAGGGTTGCAAATCATGTTAACAAATTTTAACTTCAATATGTGACCAAAGATTCTCTATTGGAGTAATATTAGAGCTTTGTGCTGGTCAGGGGAGTAACTCAATATTTGAGGAGATGAAAAAAGAATGTGCGACTTTTGCAGTATGGATCAGTGCATTATCTTTCTGAAAAAAAAATTTTTTTTTTACTTTTCTTACATGAAGTTTAACTGTAGGAATTGCGTAATTCATCAAGATCTCATGGTGCATAACTCCAATAATATGACCATTTAAGGGAACTATGGGATCCAAATCAACCCAAGAGAAATATCCCCAAAATATACGACCAAATCTTTTTCTAACTGTAGTTGCAATGCAGTTCTTATGAAATACTTCCAAAGGTTCATGCCACACACATCCAAAATCTGTAGTTCTAAACTGTGTATACATAGACTCATCTGACCAAACAACATATTTGAAATTCTCTACTATCTAATCTTTGTAAGTATGGACCTACTCCAAGTATTTTTCTTTATTTTTTTCAGAAATTAATAGTTTGAGACGAGGAATGTATGAATGAAGTTCTTCTTGAGCTAACTTATTTTGAATAGTTTGTGTAGAGACAGTTTTGTTAATTTCTTTAATAAAGTTTGATTGTATTTGTGAAAGAGTTTGGCAGTAGGCTTCTTTATTTGCAATTACTAAATATTTAAGAAGTTTACGTGAATTTTCATCAAGAGTTTGTAATTGGCCCATTCATTTCTTAGAAGATTTTTTTTGATTAAATGACTTCCATACGCATATTACAGAAGAATGAGAACAACTAATAATGACAGAGATCTCACTATTCGTATGCTCTAACTTTTTTGCCATGATAATTTCTCCTTTTTGGTGTTCAGAAAGTTCTTTTCCAAGGCACATTTTGATGTGGTAAATCTTTTCGTGATAATAATATTTGATATTTTTATATGCCTGTGTGACCTGTCATTGTGTTCTACAGTAATATGATTTAAGTTAATTATAAATTATAAATAAATATTTTAAAAAAAAAAAAGTATGGCTTAAAATAGTAAGGGTGTCACGATACATGTTCTTTTTATATTATATCAAGTGTCTAATACTTTTTATACCCCTTTATACATCTGAAGTTACTAAACTATTCTTTAACAATATATTTAAATTACATAAACTATCTTGAGTAATAATTTCAGATCATGACATCAAATTTACTAGTCAATTTTGAAAATTACTATTTGAACAAATTGAAACTAAATTAACTATGTCAACTGCATTTCACCCATAAACTGATGGTCAAACTGAGAGAATGAATCATATATTAGAAGAAATATTAAGAATCTATTCTATCTATAATCAAGATCGCTAGGATGAACATCTTGTAGTTGTTGAATTTACATATAATAATTTAATTCAAGCTTCATCTGGATATACATCTTTTGAGTTAGATTATGGTCAATATCTAAATACACTTACAATACTTATCACAGATAATAAAGTCACTGTCACTGATGAATTTATTCAATATTGGAATAATATAATTAAAAATGCTAAAGACTTATTAATGAAAGCACAGGATCATCAATCTAAATATGCTAATTAATATTATCATTTTCAAGAATTTAAAATTGAAGACCAAGTCTTACTTTTAATTCACAATATCATTGATCTTATGGATAAATAACACCCTAGTAAAAAGCTTATATCTAAATATATTAGTCTCTTCTCTATTCTTGAAGTAATCTTACCTATTGTATATAAATTAGATTTATCTTCGAATATGAAAATCCATCCTGTCTTTCATATTTCATTGTTAAAGTTATACAATCCTAATGATAATGAAGATTTCATTTATCCAACTCCATCACAATCAATCATAATATCTGAAACTGATGAAGAAGAATATGAAGTAGAAACCATCTTGGATAAAAGAATTATTTGTAGTAGATCTCAATACTTAATTAAATGACTAGGTTACTCTCTTTATAATTCTATCTGGGAATCTTTGGAAAATCTTCATAATACTATGGAACTTGTAAAATCTTTTGAATCAAAATATCAATGAGAATATTGATTCTTAAGAGGAGGAGTATTATAATAAAATTAGATTAGTTATTAATAATTATAATATATTTATCTTTTATCTTGCAGATCATTATTGCATCACATATTGCATCACATGTAATTTACTGCATCACAATCACCTGATCATGTCAAGAAAAGTCACCTAATTATTTTGAGTTATTTTAGCTATAGATAATTTCTTAATAAAATTTTTCTTTTCTCTTATTCTACTAATTTAGCTAGTATATTACTAAATTTATATATTTCATTTATTTCTTTATTTATACTTGAATAAGCATCTTCTGGAAGTACTATTATATAAGTATTTTTTATTATTAATTTATTTATCTTATTATTAATTTTATATAACATTAATTTATTATTTAAAGATGCTGTATCTGTTCTATAATTTTAATGATAATAATAAATACAATAATAAAGAATAAGTTTTAAACATAATCTCTTGTCTGCTTTTGATTTAGTTTTCTGTGTGAATTCTATTTCAAATTAT
>CAJVPS010001181.1:0-16933 GCA_910591765.1 Ambispora leptoticha | reverse complement strand
ATAATAATTAACTTAACAACTAATTACTGATAAGTTAGAATAAAATTAGAAAATAAATATAAAATTATATTTATTATAAAATATGAATTATTTAAATTTAATATAATATCATTTATTCTTATTAATATATTAATAATATTTTAATAATTAATAAATATTATATTATATTATTATATTAAAAAATATAAAATAATTTATATAAATAATATTATTATTTATTTATTTTTATTAAAAGAATATTTTTAATATATTTATCATATATTTATAAAAATCAGAAAAATAAATTTAAAAATATAATTAAAAAATTTAATTTTGAAAAATTTAACTATTTTTTTTAAAATATATAATAAAATTTATTTAAATTCTGCTTAGATTGAAAAAATAAAAGAATTCTTAGTATTATATAATTTAATAATTCTATAAAAATTTATTAATTTACTTCTTATTATTATTAATTTATCAAGAATTTTATTAAGATTACTATATCTTTATATAAATTAATATATAAAAATAAATATTATAAATAAATTTTAAATTAGTAAAAAATTTTTAATATTTTAAAATAATATTTAATTTTAATACTTATAATAATATATTTAAATTTTAATAAATCATTTTATTTATATATTAATATCTTTGAATTTGAATTTGCAATTTGTTTTTTCTAATAGATATTCTTGTTTTCTATTAATTCTAATTACTTTTATATTTATTGACTTATCAATTTGTCAGTTAATTTTCTTTAAAAACAGGTTGGATATTATATTACTAATGGATTCATATAATTAATTAATTTTTCTCTTCACATTTAGTAAATATAAATTGATTTTTTTTGTTATACATTGATCACATGATGTTGTTTAATATCCAATTATTTGATGACACTTCTGTATTGGAATTATAATAACATTTAAAATATTACAAAGGATATTATTTTTGTATATTGTGCTACGATTGATTTGGTTAATCAGTAAAATTATTTTTAGATAGACAATTTTAGACAACCTAAAATATGGTCTATTTAAAACTCAAAAAAAATAAAAGACATTGTTGTAAAATATCTAAAATTGATTTTGTCTAAGACAGCCCCCTGCTCACATAGTGTCTATTCTGGTTAGTCTGTGATTTCTTGAATAAGACCGGGGATACTGTAATAAGCGCTATATGGTATTAATTAAAACTATTACGTGATAAACGCATGCCCTTGATTTTATTTTTATTTATTATAAAATAGCATCAACAAAATTTGGTTTTTTATTTTTGAAAACAAAGATTTTAAAATAATGGACGTCTAAATTTTTAATTTAAACCCGAGAAAAAGAAAAAGGTTTTGGGACCAAAATCGATCCTCGGAAACTCCAACAATTAATGATCGATGTATGTTTGACAATCAATTTACGATTTTATTATTTTAAAATTATCTTCGCCTTCCAGTCAATCGTCTTATAGGTCCTTTTTCTTCCTCTTCTTCCTCGTCCCACTCTTCTTCCCATGCTTCCTCATCCTCTTTATCCTCCATTGATCTCACGTCATACCGTTTCCCACGTATACCATAGATCCCCCAATTTGCAAAAATATGTTTTCTTATGTCTTGAAAATCAATGTCACGTTTCAAACTACGAAACACGTTCTCACCTGGTGTTAATAACCAATCTAGTTCGGGTATAGTTTTATCTCTCCCTTTATTATTTTTTAAATCATTACTTTTATCACTAACACCGCTATCTTTAGCTTTGTTAGTATCAGCGTTTTGCTGAGCTTCCCCTTCGGCTTGTAATTCTTCTTCTATTTCATCTTCATCATCTTTTAACATTGTCCACCCACTTTCTTTCAACGCTTTCACGTCACTCATCATATCCTCTTCATCATACCCAGTTATAAAAATAGCACATTTTGTAGCCAACATTTGCTTTAACGTATTTCCCCACAAATCTTTTCCGTTGGGCTGCCCGAATCCAGGACTAAACAAAAAGAAAACATCGGTGTATGGATCAAAGGGAAGCACATTCTCGTGATAATCGTTGTACATTTTTTTGGCCCAGGTGAAACTTAATCGTGGACCATAATGTTTTGTAATAGTTGGAAACTTTTCCTCTTTTTCCCTTTCCCCATCTTCATTTTGTTGTGGTGATGGAGGAGAAGGTTGTTGTGGCGATGATGAAAACGAAGGTGGTGGTAAAGATTCAGGTCCGATAAAGTGTATGTGAAAGGTGTTATCGGGAAAGAGATGACATATTTCGTTATATACGTCGGCAGGTAATTGAGCTTCCGCTCGAGCTCCAACCACCATTATACGAATTATTTGATCTAACTGAAGTGTTTTGATGTCGTGTGTTGTTTTATTCGAGTATAATGTTGATCGGAGAGCTATTATTAATTGGCAATAATAATAATATAATATTTAATAAGATACGATTAATAAATTAAAGCGCATGTTGATGTATGAGCACATATCAAATACCAATTAAAGATTTTAATCCTTCGCTTGTCAACCGATTACGAAGTGAATATGGTCCCGATTCATGTAAAACTGACGCAATGGTAACCGGATATGTTAAAGGTTTAGTGACGTGTCTTAGTGAGCGATCTTCGTCCAAGCTTGGGAAATTACGCGTATAGAAATATGTATCCCATGTGAGCATATTAACTTTTTGATCTAGATCCTGTTCACCTTTATAATAAGGTTAAAGCATCAATTGGAACCTTAAGAGACAAATCGATAAAATCACTAAGCATCGATATAATAATCATCATAATAATCAACCAAAAAGGTACCTGGAAAATCGAATTCCATCATTTTTCGTCCACTTCTCAAATCATGTTCATCTTCATTAGCCTCCCTTAACCAACTACAAATCTTCCGGTGCTCCTCTATGTCTTGTTCGTAATGTTCTTTTGAGCAGTGAGTAGGGTACCCGCAGTTGGGACACTCGTAAATAGGCCGTTGTTGCTGCTGCTGCGGTCGCGAAATACAGGTAGGACACGTGCCATATGTCTTTATAATTTTGGCGCGATTTTGTAGCTCTGGTATTGGGGATAGGGAAAGTGGGTGAAATAGATTGTCCTTTGTAAGTATTGGTTTTGGTGGTGGGGACGTTGTCTGTGTCGGAAAGGAAGAAGCTGAAGTTATAGGAGAAAAAGAAAACTTTGAGTCTTGGTGTTTGAGGGGGGTGAATATTGATTTGAGGGAGACGAATGGTCGCGTGAAAGTTGACTTTGTGGTTTTTATATTGATATTGTTTAAAAATGGGTTACTACTTTTATTAAAGCGTTCTATGAGATATGATAAAAATGGTTTTTGTGGTAATTTGTGGTGAAGCAAAGTACGTCGCGGTCTCGTTGTAGGCTGTAGTAACGATAACGGCGACGTGTTTCTAGCTTTAAACATTATCAGAATAATTTTCTACCAAACGATCTTGAAAATTTTTCAATCAAGGCGTATAGTTCATATTGATAGATTGTTCTAGAACATTTTATTTATTTGTTTCAAGAAATTTTTTAATTAAAACATCATCTTTTGATTCAATTTATTAATAATGTCGTAGTAAAAGCTGTTATTTAAATAAAGTTATGTCATTTTAATCATACATCGCTCTTCAAAATTTCGAGGAACCTATTAATAATCAATGAAAAAATTAAAATTCGAGTACTGATCCAATGAACCAATGACAAAAAAACGACATACTTCTTAGAGGCTTTGGTCGTGAGCTTGAACTTCCGTTTCTTCGTGACTTTGTTTTTAGCACGTTTCTCAGCAGCCAGAATTTCAGCACGACGTAACACCTTCGCGTACGGATTAAGTCGAATGAGCACGCCATTGTTTCGTAATGGATTCTTCTTCTGTGTGTATGGTCGTTTTTGGTGCTTCTCGCCAGCCGCTCGAAGTACAGACTGAATTTGTGAGGAATTAATGATGCGCGTGACATCACTGTTGGAAATGATATGAGATGGCAGACTGTAAAGATAAAATAGATTAATTATCATAGGCTAAATAAAATAAGTTTAAGAAAGTAGCATATATTAAATTGAAATTGAGAGAAATTACCGATAATCTTTCTTGAGTGAAGCAGGTTTCTGATAAGTTCCATATAACTCATCCAACAATGCAAAAGCGCCATGCGACCAAATAATAAACCGACCCAAATGTCCACCTGGCGCCAACAAAAGTAAATTCAAATGCCGAACATTAACCAACTCCACGCCGGGGATATTACGGAACGCTTTCACCACACCATGATCTTCATTGAACACAATAAGGGGACCACGACGTTGACGATGTCGACGATTTCGCATTTTTCCTTTACCGGCACGCAGTTTACGCGAATTTGAGACTTTTACAACGTCTCGGTATGCGTTTACGGCTTTTAAGAGAGTCACAGCATTTTTGGTTTTTGTTAAGGATTCGATGTCGTTGGCAACTACTAATGGGACTTCAGCAATTTCTTCGATTCTGTGACCACGTGCTAGGACTAGTGGCGGGACTGATGATGCTGCTAATGCGGATGCGGTGGCGTAACGTTTTTGATTTAGGTTTGTTTTGACGTGCCATTTACGCCAAATTTTAGTTGGAGCAAACATGCGACCACCTCGGCACATGTTACCAAAAGCACCCTGAATATTTATATTTTATATTTAATATGATCCGTTACCGATTCAAGAAAATCAAAATGACATCATCTATCAATAGATCTTTTTTAATCCTTTGTGATTTAGTACCTGACCAGCACGATGAGTACCACCGCCCGAAACACGAGGAATTCGAGCAACCGCACGACCTGTTCCCCAAGACTCGGCGGAAGTCTGATGTCCTGCTTTCTTTGATACCGCATAAGGCTGACGCTTGTTCTTTGCGACGCTTGTGTGAACCGCGTTCACAATATCAGGACGAATAGGAGCACTGAACACGGCTGGAAGAGGATGTTTTATTTCTGTTTTATTCCCCTCGTGGGAATAAATTGTAATTGGTGGTCTTTGCACCGCGGTGGACTAATTAATTTTCAGATAATGTAAAAATTAACATAGAAATTGTCCATTTGTTTCTGTAAAATGGATGAATGATTTTCGTGTATGGATATAATCATATCAATTATTCTTGAAGTCTCTCATGCTAACCATTCGATACTTTCCCCGAATTAAGTATAAAATGTATAAATAGCAGATTCATTTTACAATACAAATTTGATGGATGGATACAAGATGACGACACAAATTTCTACTATTCTCTTATACTTGCTTTTTTTTTTACTTACCATTTTTTAATAAATATATTAGAGGGAACAAAATGACGAGAGAAGAGAAAAAAAATGTTAAATTTTTCTCTCGTTTTTTTCGTATTGACCAATTAGAATTCAGCGAGTAGAATTTCATATCAGCCAACCAATCATGCATGTGCAGGCTGTTATGATCTGCTTGATGTGAGAATCTAATTTCTGCAGTACAAAAGCACACAGAGCGTAAAACGGTGTATCTTCGTTTCCCAATAAAATAACTAGCAAAGCCTTGATTAATACTTACAATCAATCTATACTCAACATCTTTTGATTAGTAATACTAAAAGAACTAAAGACATCATGGCGGGACAAATAAATGCGATACAGTTGAAAGATTTTAATAATAGTTGTACCCGAAGTATTTCTCAGCCTCAAGAAGAGCTCTTGGCTGTTTGCTTAACCCAACCACTACCACAAACGATCTCG
The DNA here is from genome assembly GCA_910591765.1 of Ambispora leptoticha. Classification (NCBI taxonomy): domain Eukaryota; kingdom Fungi; phylum Glomeromycota; class Glomeromycetes; order Archaeosporales; family Ambisporaceae; genus Ambispora; species Ambispora leptoticha. The sequence continues at coordinate 11,237 of CAJVPS010001181.1, read as the reverse complement.
AATTATGATAATAGTATGTCAAATACTTCCACTACTGCTCCAATCTGTGGCGATTGCTATTATTACTCTACCTGTAAGCAATGAAACCACATCTTTTTTTTGTGACAATCTGAATATAGAAAATATTTGGTATTTTGAAATTGGAAATTGATTTTTTTTATTCTATTTCTTGTAGTGGGCAAGAAGACAGGGTGGCGTTCCTGTAAGTATTTATTTATTAATGGCATCACATGTGTAATTTTTTTGCACTTATTTGTATTAAACAGAAATGTTAAATGTTATATAATAAATTTAGGACATGACTCCCGAGCTCTTGATGAACACAACCCAAGGCCTCCTGGCCCATAAAAGTGGCAGTTTTATGGGATCTTCAGGAGGTCTTAATCTCAATAGTAGTAATAGTAGTACAAAGGGTGGTAATGGAATAAATAATAATAATAATAATAATAATAATAATAATAATAACAACAACAAAAGCTCCGTAAAATTCATCAAAGAATTGTTCCGATCTAATACTCCTGCCCCAATTGACATGATCTTGACCATTGTGTCGACTCAGCCCAAATCCGAGTATGCATGGAAAGGGTTCGTGATGAACGAAACTTTGTTCCTAAAGGGTAGTGGACTTGGCGATGTGGATCTTCGAGAAAGGTACGTGAAATTTAATTTTAAATTTAATTTTTTTTTGATGCTTTTTCGCTGTTTGGTTTTGTTGGTGCTTGCTTGCACATTTTTTATTGCAAAAAATACGTGGGCCATCATATTTCCTTTTCTTTTTTTGCAAATATCATTCATCATCATTATTATCATGATATTAACAGCCTCAAGCTTGAACATTGTTTCTATTCTCTCGCTTAAAAACAATGTGCTCGGGTAAATGTGAAACTTGGGAATTGATATTATTCATTTTTCCCTTTTCACGGGTTGTTTTAATGCGAATAACAATGATACAATAATGAAAAATGATAAAAATAACAGTGATAAATCAATTCGCCCACAGTATGACTTACTGGCTGTATTTGTTTATATGATTGTGATGAGTTGGTTGGCTATGAAAGTTGAGGAGTGTGAGGCTCACATATTTATCTAATACTTTTTTTTCCTTCTGTGTGTGGATATTTTTTTATTCTCGAATTTTTTTTTATTTTGTATTACTTTAAATTGCGCGTGATTATCTCTCTGTGTCTTGCTTGTCTTTATCCTCCCGTCCTCCTACCAATCAAATAAACATACAAAACAGCATTGTCGCCGTATTGGAACTCGCGGAAGAATGTTTAAAGTGTTGTTCGTTGGTTGTTTGTCTTGATAAGAAGGATCCGCAACTGAGTAAGTCGAATTTCTGTTACATTGTTTATTCTATTATTTAACTGATTATTTCACATGATGTGCAATGAGTCTAACGATGTTTATATCAATTGTGTGTGTGATTGAATAGCAACCCTCATTCGCACTTTTATGTATGTCGGATTTGAATCATGCGATCCTCGAGTTTTTAATCACGATACCGAAAAATTCATGCTTGTCGGAATGGAGTTGTAAATCAAATCAAATTTAAAAAAAAAGAATAATAGACCTTTCATATCTTTTTTGGCCTTAATGATTAATTATCATTATTCTTTTTTGGCTGGCTTGGATTTTGTTGTTCGTTACATCCATATATTCGTATATCTATATCTTTTTATATATTTATATACGTTTATTTATCTCATAAACATTTTACTACACGCACATATATTTCGTATATAGCATTCATCATCATCAGTATTAATTTTTTTTGAGGGGGGTGAATATTGATTTGAGGGAGACGAATGGTCGCGTGAAAGTTGACTTTGTGGTTTTTATATTGATATTGTTTAAAAATGGGTTACTACTTTTATTAAAGCGTTCTATGAGATATGATAAAAATGGTTTTTGTGGTAATTTGTGGTGAAGCAAAGTACGTCGCGGTCTCGTTGTAGGCTGTAGTAACGATAACGGCGACGTGTTTCTAGCTTTAAACATTATCAGAATAATTTTCTACCAAACGATCTTGAAAATTTTTCAATCAAGGCGTATAGTTCATATTGATAGATTGTTCTAGAACATTTTATTTATTTGTTTCAAGAAATTTTTTAATTAAAACATCATCTTTTGATTCAATTTATTAATAATGTCGTAGTAAAAGCTGTTATTTAAATAAAGTTATGTCATTTTAATCATACATCGCTCTTCAAAATTTCGAGGAACCTATTAATAATCAATGAAAAAATTAAAATTCGAGTACTGATCCAATGAACCAATGACAAAAAAACGACATACTTCTTAGAGGCTTTGGTCGTGAGCTTGAACTTCCGTTTCTTCGTGACTTTGTTTTTAGCACGTTTCTCAGCAGCCAGAATTTCAGCACGACGTAACACCTTCGCGTACGGATTAAGTCGAATGAGCACGCCATTGTTTCGTAATGGATTCTTCTTCTGTGTGTATGGTCGTTTTTGGTGCTTCTCGCCAGCCGCTCGAAGTACAGACTGAATTTGTGAGGAATTAATGATGCGCGTGACATCACTGTTGGAAATGATATGAGATGGCAGACTGTAAAGATAAAATAGATTAATTATCATAGGCTAAATAAAATAAGTTTAAGAAAGTAGCATATATTAAATTGAAATTGAGAGAAATTACCGATAATCTTTCTTGAGTGAAGCAGGTTTCTGATAAGTTCCATATAACTCATCCAACAATGCAAAAGCGCCATGCGACCAAATAATAAACCGACCCAAATGTCCACCTGGCGCCAACAAAAGTAAATTCAAATGCCGAACATTAACCAACTCCACGCCGGGGATATTACGGAACGCTTTCACCACACCATGATCTTCATTGAACACAATAAGGGGACCACGACGTTGACGATGTCGACGATTTCGCATTTTTCCTTTACCGGCACGCAGTTTACGCGAATTTGAGACTTTTACAACGTCTCGGTATGCGTTTACGGCTTTTAAGAGAGTCACAGCATTTTTGGTTTTTGTTAAGGATTCGATGTCGTTGGCAACTACTAATGGGACTTCAGCAATTTCTTCGATTCTGTGACCACGTGCTAGGACTAGTGGCGGGACTGATGATGCTGCTAATGCGGATGCGGTGGCGTAACGTTTTTGATTTAGGTTTGTTTTGACGTGCCATTTACGCCAAATTTTAGTTGGAGCAAACATGCGACCACCTCGGCACATGTTACCAAAAGCACCCTGAATATTTATATTTTATATTTAATATGATCCGTTACCGATTCAAGAAAATCAAAATGACATCATCTATCAATAGATCTTTTTTAATCCTTTGTGATTTAGTACCTGACCAGCACGATGAGTACCACCGCCCGAAACACGAGGAATTCGAGCAACCGCACGACCTGTTCCCCAAGACTCGGCGGAAGTCTGATGTCCTGCTTTCTTTGATACCGCATAAGGCTGACGCTTGTTCTTTGCGACGCTTGTGTGAACCGCGTTCACAATATCAGGACGAATAGGAGCACTGAACACGGCTGGAAGAGGATGTTTTATTTCTGTTTTATTCCCCTCGTGGGAATAAATTGTAATTGGTGGTCTTTGCACCGCGGTGGACTAATTAATTTTCAGATAATGTAAAAATTAACATAGAAATTGTCCATTTGTTTCTGTAAAATGGATGAATGATTTTCGTGTATGGATATAATCATATCAATTATTCTTGAAGTCTCTCATGCTAACCATTCGATACTTTCCCCGAATTAAGTATAAAATGTATAAATAGCAGATTCATTTTACAATACAAATTTGATGGATGGATACAAGATGACGACACAAATTTCTACTATTCTCTTATACTTGCTTTTTTTTTTACTTACCATTTTTTAATAAATATATTAGAGGGAACAAAATGACGAGAGAAGAGAAAAAAAATGTTAAATTTTTCTCTCGTTTTTTTCGTATTGACCAATTAGAATTCAGCGAGTAGAATTTCATATCAGCCAACCAATCATGCATGTGCAGGCTGTTATGATCTGCTTGATGTGAGAATCTAATTTCTGCAGTACAAAAGCACACAGAGCGTAAAACGGTGTATCTTCGTTTCCCAATAAAATAACTAGCAAAGCCTTGATTAATACTTACAATCAATCTATACTCAACATCTTTTGATTAGTAATACTAAAAGAACTAAAGACATCATGGCGGGACAAATAAATGCGATACAGTTGAAAGATTTTAATAATAGTTGTACCCGAAGTATTTCTCAGCCTCAAGAAGAGCTCTTGGCTGTTTGCTTAACCCAACCACTACCACAAACGATCTCGAATTATGATAATAGTATGTCAAATACTTCCACTACTGCTCCAATCTGTGGCGATTGCTATTATTACTCTACCTGTAAGCAATGAAACCACATCTTTTTTTTGTGACAATCTGAATATAGAAAATATTTGGTATTTTGAAATTGGAAATTGATTTTTTTTATTCTATTTCTTGTAGTGGGCAAGAAGACAGGGTGGCGTTCCTGTAAGTATTTATTTATTAATGGCATCACATGTGTAATTTTTTTGCACTTATTTGTATTAAACAGAAATGTTAAATGTTATATAATAAATTTAGGACATGACTCCCGAGCTCTTGATGAACACAACCCAAGGCCTCCTGGCCCATAAAAGTGGCAGTTTTATGGGATCTTCAGGAGGTCTTAATCTCAATAGTAGTAATAGTAGTACAAAGGGTGGTAATGGAATAAATAATAATAATAATAATAATAATAATAATAATAATAACAACAACAAAAGCTCCGTAAAATTCATCAAAGAATTGTTCCGATCTAATACTCCTGCCCCAATTGACATGATCTTGACCATTGTGTCGACTCAGCCCAAATCCGAGTATGCATGGAAAGGGTTCGTGATGAACGAAACTTTGTTCCTAAAGGGTAGTGGACTTGGCGATGTGGATCTTCGAGAAAGGTACGTGAAATTTAATTTTAAATTTAATTTTTTTTTGATGCTTTTTCGCTGTTTGGTTTTGTTGGTGCTTGCTTGCACATTTTTTATTGCAAAAAATACGTGGGCCATCATATTTCCTTTTCTTTTTTTGCAAATATCATTCATCATCATTATTATCATGATATTAACAGCCTCAAGCTTGAACATTGTTTCTATTCTCTCGCTTAAAAACAATGTGCTCGGGTAAATGTGAAACTTGGGAATTGATATTATTCATTTTTCCCTTTTCACGGGTTGTTTTAATGCGAATAACAATGATACAATAATGAAAAATGATAAAAATAACAGTGATAAATCAATTCGCCCACAGTATGACTTACTGGCTGTATTTGTTTATATGATTGTGATGAGTTGGTTGGCTATGAAAGTTGAGGAGTGTGAGGCTCACATATTTATCTAATACTTTTTTTTCCTTCTGTGTGTGGATATTTTTTTATTCTCGAATTTTTTTTTATTTTGTATTACTTTAAATTGCGCGTGATTATCTCTCTGTGTCTTGCTTGTCTTTATCCTCCCGTCCTCCTACCAATCAAATAAACATACAAAACAGCATTGTCGCCGTATTGGAACTCGCGGAAGAATGTTTAAAGTGTTGTTCGTTGGTTGTTTGTCTTGATAAGAAGGATCCGCAACTGAGTAAGTCGAATTTCTGTTACATTGTTTATTCTATTATTTAACTGATTATTTCACATGATGTGCAATGAGTCTAACGATGTTTATATCAATTGTGTGTGTGATTGAATAGCAACCCTCATTCGCACTTTTATGTATGTCGGATTTGAATCATGCGATCCTCGAGTTTTTAATCACGATACCGAAAAATTCATGCTTGTCGGAATGGAGTTGTAAATCAAATCAAATTTAAAAAAAAAGAATAATAGACCTTTCATATCTTTTTTGGCCTTAATGATTAATTATCATTATTCTTTTTTGGCTGGCTTGGATTTTGTTGTTCGTTACATCCATATATTCGTATATCTATATCTTTTTATATATTTATATACGTTTATTTATCTCATAAACATTTTACTACACGCACATATATTTCGTATATAGCATTCATCATCATCAGTATTAATTTTTTTTGGGGGGGGGGGTGTATTACTACTACTACTACTACTACTATTGCAAGAAATGGGTATTGTGTTTTTTTCTTAATTTTTTTCTCTTTTTCATTATTTCATTAAAATTTTGCTTTGTAAAATCCATACGTATTAAATAAAATACGGACATTTTCTTAAGTACATGATAAGATATATCGATATATTGCGATAGATCTTAAACTTTTTTGTCAATATGATAAGGCAAACTTGAACTAACCAAATTTGAATTGATAATGATCAATCAAAAAAATCATCTCTAGCGCATTTGGTAATATGTAAGCACATCAATATTTTGATGTGGAGATCCTGAGTATGCACCAATAGAAAGGGTCGCAGTTTAAAGTATCCCAGATGGATTTTATTTTTTGTAATATGCAATTGTACAAGCTTATCTCAAATTATTCATATCGATGCAGAGTTGAAAAGAATTATTTGTTATTATATCTAATTTTTCAAAATGTAAGATCACAATCACAAAGTGCACTTATTTTGTTTGATTTGCAGGACATATAATAATGCAGATAGTTATATATTTAATTGAAACTTTTTATTTATTAAAATCAATATCAGCTCTTATATTTGCATAAATTTGAGTTTATCTTTAATAAATTGAGCTTTTAATTATATCAATTTCTTATTATAGTAATCACTTCCTATAAATAATAGTATAAACATGTTTTAATATTATTTTAAAAGTTATTTCTAAAATAATTTGATAATTAGTAATATTTTCTATCTTTTAATATTTATTATAAATTATTATCATCTTTTTCTTAATTCTTCTTTAAAAGCTAGAAATTTATCAATCCACTACATATCTTCGATTTCTTTCTGTTGGATCGACGCAAATGTAATCACCCGGCTTTTTTGCAGAATACAAAAAGAAATACATAATGAGCATTGAAATTTTTTAATTCATAATAAAATTGTTTCAAGTGTTGATAAATAACCTTTTCAGGGGTGGCTTTAAAGCCTTTACTCGAATGTGACCAAATCTGTTTTTGTATGTTAAACGATTTTCGTATATGTTCATTGCCAAATTTTTATAATTATAAAAAAGAAATACAAACTTGCAGAACCTAAAGCGTGACGTTTGTGCAAAGACGCGACAAGATCTGGCAGAAAATCACGTATCACGTGTAATTCGTTATTTTTTTGCGGATCTATAACGATAAGTGTGGAGTCTGAATTTATCAAACGCAGTTAATAATTATATTTGCGTAAGGATAATAAAATTTATTTCAACCTTCTTTCTTATTATTTTTAACGAGATGTGTGCACAGCAACGCACTTGGAATAAAGTATAGTTATTAAATTGATTACATTTTAGAAAAGTTGTTTCTATACTGTAAAGGTAGCATATTGTGGACGCGCTGTTTATCGTGTCTGCTTGGGATTTTTTAGCAGGATTTGGCCATGATTCCAATAACTGTTTCAACACATCGATGATAGTAGTTTGTTGTTGCTTACTTGTTGGACTGATATTCGAGAGGAAGTGATAAATTTCGGCGGATAACCCGAAAAGTCCAAGAGCCAACTGGAATTTTTGCTTATGTTTTGATTCTCAACGGTTTCTTTGAACTTTTGTTTCTCTTTAATCGGTTCATCTGGATCCCTATTTATTGAGCCGACGTTACTCATACCAGAATAAATATTGTCCTCTCCACCATCAAGATGGTATCATTCGAACTATAGACCGCAATTTACGGTAGATATCGGTATAAAACGGGAATTTTGAATAAAACGGAATTATCCCCCATTTCATTTGAACAAATGCCTCCTAAGCAAAAACGAATAACTGCATATAGTCGTGCACAAGAGATTTTCAATTAAATGGGAACGTATAACAATCATTATTTCGAATATTAATACAGCAAATCATAAGAGAATCATAACCTTGACACCTAATAATGGATTTTGTTTTAGGCAATACAGTATGAATAAAACAGTATTTTTCCGTTGTTTACCCAGCAAATGATTCATTCTGGACGCCGTGAATGGGATAAGGACGGGAGAATTGCATTATAAAAGAAGACTGTAGCGGAATTGAATAGAAATAGATTAGCTAGATAGAATTTAACTACACTTAAAAATAATTATTAGCAAAACCTTTAATTCAAATAATAAAGTGATTTTTTTATGTTAATTATCGGATTTATTTTTAGGTGCAGATTGGCATTTTATCATGTTTACTTCCGAAGGTATTTTTTGTACTAGCAAAATGAATATCAAATAAATCTTACGAAAAAGGCACTTGGGAATCAGGAAAATTTAAAGGAAGATATAAAGCAGGTAATTAGTATAGTTGTAGGATTATTGAAGGATAGGGTTTCAGCATGTGACGAGCCTGAATCTAAGAGGCAACGTGTACAAGAAAGAATTATCAAAAAATTAGCTAAAAAATAGTGGGTAGATTATCCCCCGCTTCACATGTATTTTTTATTGTATTAGCGTGAGCTAGCCTACGGCTAATAAAGCAATTTTATTTTTCAAATACCGCGTACATTAAAAAAAGGTAAGATTTCAAAATCAAATGTTTTGTTTTAAGGAGAGCGATTGATATTTAACTCCGCTTTGTTTTCTGATGTGATTTGCCGTCTTTTTCCTTTCGTGTTGTTCGAAAATAGATTTTTTACAGCTCTTTCGGTATCAAGTAGCTTTCTCTGCATTAGACAAATACGTTAATTTTTGATAATTTTTTTATTTATAGTAATTTATCTATCAACTTACTTGGAGCAATTTTATAATGCAATATGCATCTTCTAATATGTCGCAATCATCAATATCGGCAGGTATCCTACATCGATCTATCAACCCGAATCTATATATACCAGATCCCATCCAATCCATAGCGTAGAAATTCAATTCTAAACCTAAAAATGGATTCCATTAGCAAGCGTATTATTAAAATTTCTTCTCATATTAAACCTACCAAATTGAAGCCAGCCGAAAATTATAATATCTAATCTTTTTTCGTTCAATACATAATCACATTCTTTTAATAGACGATTTATACTATCCCGCATTGTTACCATTAATTTCACTTTATCTAAGAACCGTTTCTTGCGACAAGCTTTGGGAATTCCAAATTGTCCTAGCCCACCTGAAACCTCCCCAAAAAGTGCCTCAAATTTATTTGGTGTTTTTAGCAATGTTACTTTCATATCAACCTTTCTACCCATTCGTGCTTTTTTAAATGGATCCGATTTTTCATTACGGGCATCACTGCTTGAAAGAGCATGAATTTCCCCCCTATATTCAGAAAAACTGTCAACATCAAATATTCAATACCTTGATGAAAAGAAAATGACTTACCAGGAGTGTTTAATACGATCGGACGTGAATGTTCCATGAAACAACGGATATGATGATGTCATTTTCAAGTGTTCTTCCGTCATCATTTCTTGGAAAAAATGCATATTATTTTTCCTACAATGTAATACAAAGTCAGAACGCGAAACCAAATAATCAAGCACATAATTCACAATGAATACATACAAAAATTGTACATTTGAATCAAAATGTTTTAGATCTTTATTCTCATCGCTATTGCCAAGTTTTTTGCAACTGCTATCGAAGTAATCCTGAAAATCTTTTGAGGCCAATTCGCATTTCCATTTGATATGATCAGCGAAGTCTTGGGATAATTGCTGTAAATCGTTTTCTGTAATTTCTTTGCATCCGTATAGACTTTCTCTGGTCAGATCGAGCCCCCCCCCCCCCCCCCAATACGCAGGGCTGTGAAATAGTAAGATTGGTTAATAATCAGACATGATCTTAGAAAGGATGCCATACGTACGTGTACACTCTGCGGATTTTAGGAATCTTATTTTGATATGTTTGGAATGCGTTCAACATTTCATCAAATATAAATTTCGATGAATCCTATTGTGGGTAGATAATGCGCTTACTAAATATACTGTATGCTCACAAACAAAAACATAAAGATCTTACTTTGTTATCACTCGCTAGTGGCAATTTTCTTTCCTCCTCGAGGGTATTTTCATCAATTTTTTCTATAATTTTATCTTCGTTCAAATCATTAAATAGAAATACCAATCTATCGTAACCTGGTAATTCGTCATCTCCTAGTTTCCTTTTAAGATTATTTTTGCATGCTTGATTTTCTTCCGTAAATTCGTCATCGCTGTACACTTGATTAAAGTCCTTCCAAAGAAACATGAAAAGCATGATGATTAAATTGATTATTCGACTATTGATCATACTAGCACTTAAAGTTGACTATACCAGTATTGCATCAAAGTTTTGTGAAATTTGAACATTTAATTCGTCTTCCTCAACCTCTTCATCTTTTTTTATCCTTTCTCCTGTTATACCGGTCAAGATTTCATCCGCTTGTTTCATGTAACCTTGTGCCATTTCGCTTTTTGTCACTGACCCGCTTGAAAGGGTTGCAAGGAAGTGAGCACGGAAATTCTGCTCATAAGCGTCCAACAAGTTCTCAAATTCCTTGGTCTCATTGAATCCAATTAGCTCTTCTGCAAATTTCACAATTGAATTTGGGATATTTTTTTGCTTTTGAATGAATTTCAGGCTGGCGGTCCACTTGTCAAGAATTTCGTTGAATGTTTTTGGCGCATCTCCAGAATGAATGATAGAAGAATAAAAACGTTTAAACGACCATAGTCGGGCGTCCGTGTTTGCGAAAAAAGGATATTTCTTACGTTTAAAGCGATACGTTCTGAAGTTGCAATCAACTATCGGATCTGGCATGTTTAGAAAAAATTATCTTGGATCAAATATTATTTATTAATACGCGCGCGTCAAACGTGTTTTAAGCGTATCACAAATTTAACAAATTACGTAATTTGTAGCACGTTAAATTTTTTGCACCATTGCACCTCTAATCTGTCGACCGTAGTTGCCACGCAACATCTCCTGGATCTGTGGATCTATGTATCTGTTAAAGGATCCAGAGTGGTAATTTACGGTGGGTTTTGACAGCTTGGCAGAGGGGAACGTTTGCCCACACCTGCTTACCGCAGTTGCCACGTAACATCTCCTGGATCTGTTGGATTTATGATCTGTTAAAGGATTCAGAGTGGTAATTTACGGTGGGTTTTGACAGCTTGGCAGAGGGGAACGTTTGCCCACACCTGCTTACCGCAGTTGCC
>CAJVPS010001180.1:0-16936 GCA_910591765.1 Ambispora leptoticha | reverse complement strand
CTATCAAGTTATAAGATTATTTTATTAATAATTATAAACAAGATAAAATATGATATAAGTAGTTTTAATTTTATAACTTATAATTATTTTTATTATTTAAAAATATTCAAATCTGAGATTAAATTATAAAATAGATAATATTTATTTATAGTAAAAAAAATGAATACAAAAGTAAATAAATTAATAATAAAATCTATATTTAAAATATATATAATTAAATAAAATTATTAATTTAATTCATATCTTCAAAGAGTAACTAATCATAATTCAATAATTATAAATATTAAATAATAATATAAATAATAATAAGAAAAGAATGAGTAAAAATATAAAGAATTAATTAAAAAAAATTTAATTAAAAATAATAATTATCTAAATTAATAATATTAATATACATGATAATTATCTGTATGATAATATTTTAAATCTAATATATTAAATATAAAAATAATTATCTGTATATTTAAAATGATATTAATCTTTATAAAATATAATACAAAAGTTAATTTGTTATATAGATAGTGCAAAAATAAAAATCTAAGCTAAAGAGAGATAATTCAATCAAAATTATTATAAAAAAAATAAATATAATTATAAGATAAATATAATTTAAATAATTTTAAGTATAAAAAAATTATTATTATTTAAATATATTTATTTTATATTTAAGAGTAGAGATATTTATATATTTTTAAAGTTATATAGATTTTGTTTGAGCTTTACTTATAATTTATTTATAATTATAATATATATTTATAAATATGAAATAAGAATTAAGTAATGAATTATAAATTAATAAATAAAAATAAAGAATAAGATATATATAATATTAAAAAATAATATAAATAATAAAATTAAATTAAATAATAAATAATAATATAAGATAAATATTTTATAAAGAAAAAATAATTAATAATAAATAAAGAAAAGTAAAAAAGATTCATTTTTAAATTATTTTTAAATCATGATTAATCTTGAATAAATTATATATTTATAATTTTAAAATATTATTAAATTATAACTAAAATATAATTAAAATTAATTGATATATTAATTAAATTATTTTAAAATATATATTCTTTATTAAGTAATTAATTAGTTAAAAATTTTAATTTTTAAAAATTATGAAATTAAAAAATTTATATTATTATAATAATAATATATATTATTAGTATATTTGCAAAATATATCAGTTTTATTTTTCAAAAAATTTATAAAACTATTTATAATTAAATTGATATAATAAAAAAAATTATGATTTATTTATTTGATCTTCTTATATAATAATTATATCTATAATTTATATTATTATAATTATAAAATATTATTAATATATTCTTAAATATAATTATAATAAATTATAATTAAATTAGCTTATCTAAATCTTAGTAAATTAACTTATTTCTGATTTTGAATCTAAATTAATATAATATAATTAAAATTATATATTTTTAGTCTGATAATAGAATTTTAAAAAGAATTAGAATATAATCATATTAATAAATATTGAATTAAAAATAAAAGATAAATATTATATTAATATAAATAACTAGATATATTTATATCTAGCTTATTTTAATAATTAGTATTTCTTATATAAATATCTTATTATCAAAAAGAATAGTAAATAATTTATTTTTATCTTTTCTAAAATAATATATAATATAATTTACTTTTGATAAAAATAAATTACTAATTATTACTTTAATAAATAATTTTTAAACTAAATATAAACTAAATATTGAAGAAATAAATAGAAAAGTTATAGTTTAAATAATTAATAAAATACTTTTATATTTATCAAAAATAATATAATATTAAAGAGATATAAAAAACTTACTTAATATAAAAAATATTTGATATTATATCATTATTATATAAATAAAAAATAAATAATAAGAAACTTTAAGATTTTATTAAGATTAGTAATTAAAGTAATTAATAAATATTAAAAAGTTCTGCAAACTTATAGTTAACAAGATACTTAAGAATTAAGAACTGAAAAACTTATATTTGAATTATATTATTTTTGAAAACTTTTAAATAGAATAGATTAATAAATATTTTTTTATATTAATATGATTTTAATTTATATAAATATTATATTATTTTGATTAGTTTTACTTTCACAATTATTTTAATTAATATTAATAAATAAATAATATATTTTAATAATAATAAATTATTTTTTTAATTATTATTAAAAATTTATCTGAAGTTTTTAATTATTATATACAACTAAATACAGAGTATAATTAAGTATATATTAATTAATTACAAGTATTTTGAAATCTGAATGCATTTTGTCTAGTTTGTTAAATTAAATTATTTTATTTTATTTATTTTTATTATTATTTTGATTAATATTAATAAATAAATAATATATTTTAATATACTATTTATTTTGTTTATTATCTAAAATTTCTAATTATTATGTGTGATCAAATATGAGATATAATTAAGTAAGTATATATTAATTAACCATAAGTATTCTGAGATTTAAATATATTTTGTCTAGTTTGCTGGATTGCTACTATATATATAAGTTTTTAAAACTAGTATAATTGACTAATTACATGCAAGATAACTCAAGCCATATCATGATTCTTACAGATCAGAACATAATAAAAAATTTGTAATCAAACTTATTAAGAGCTTTTTCTAAAAAAAGTTAAATTACTAAAGAATATTACTATATACAAATCGTTGAGAATAATATGATCAACTAATTACATATAAGATAACTCAAGCTATACTACGAATAAAATTACTTTATGAAACTAATCTTGCAGATCAGAACACATCAGGAAATTCGATTCGTAGACAAATAATTTATAAGAAGCGAATACTTAGAAGTGAGACATTTAGTGAGGTCGTGTGTTTGTGAGATAAGTCACATGTCCGAATTAAGTGTCATCGATCATCGTCATGATTCGAATGTTCGGATTTTTCCGACCCGAACATTTTCACGTAATCCGAGCAATTTTCTTTGCCATGGCTAGGATACTAGCATTTTTCATAATAAATGACGTCATCATCATAAATAGAAGTCACGTGTTATTTACGTGGGGGGGGGGGGGGGGGGGAATAGTTCGTAACATTGGATACGATTCAAAGTGTATTAAGTAAACATGTTCGCAGTAATGAATTGTTTTTTTCCACTGTCTTTATTAATTAACTTTCTTATAACGAAAGTTACTTGTAATAAAAAAATGTAATGTCAAAAACTGATATTGAAAAAACTTATTTCTGGTGTTCTTACCAATAGTTAAAAATTCACTTAAACTTTAATATGATTTCCGTTAATATAGGCTTTTGCTTTTAATTATATATTCCTGTTAAAATCATTATCGTTATCGATATGTAATCCTATGCCAGAAAACGTATAATTATACAAAAATAGATGCGAATAAAATACAATTATATCATCTACCACAAAAAGAGCTTCATTTGTATATATTCATTTGAATATGTCGCAACAGACTTCGCAATCTTAGCACATCTTGTTCCTCCGAGAATATTGTTGTTCTATATATTGACAAGTATTTTAACTTTCTATCTCACGAGTATCATCAATATGAGTAACAATGCAAATTCATTTATTTAAAACTTTTAAATAAAAATCATAGTTCGTGGTTTTGATATCAACCTTTGGTAAAGTATTTGAATTTATATCGATATCGTAAGGGGGAGTGACCTCCAGAATATTAGATAATACCCTTAAAAGAAACCTATAATTACGAAAATAATATAAATCATGTTAGACATAGTAAACCTCTTGGCTAAGAGGGATCTCTTCCATATGTTTGTCAGCTAAATTTTGTCTTTATAAAGATTTGTCTTAGTGAATTGTGATCGACGTTAACTAATGACAAAATTAGGCATCATATCTCAGAAGGGAAAGTCCCTATAATAAATGATACTGATTACGTTCAATTTTTTTGGATAATAACAACTCTAAAATATATATTTATTGTTATTTATAAATAAAATCGGATAAAAATACTATAAGTGCATGTGATAAAAAATTTGCCCATCATAATTAAAATTACGTGCACAACGAACGCAACAGGTAACTCCACTTTCTGTTACGCGACGATCATACACCTACCCATTACGATTCACCACATTGCAACATTATTCATTGGTGCAAAAGAAATAATGCTCTCTTTCCATCATTACCATCGTCACAAAAAATAAAAATATTCACATATCAAAAAATGATCACCTAAACACATGGAATACCTACCACTTATTTATAATATACAAAAATCCTTTTCTTTGCTATCCAACGGCAAAGAAATCACCAATTTTAAGTGACTGACTCTAACCCTGTATTTCCTTTTTTTTTCATTAATATATCTCTATCTCATTCTTGATATTTAGTAATTTTATAACCCCAAATAATTCTAACTTTTGCCGAATTTACCGAACGTAAAAAAATCGAGTTGAAAAGAAAAAACAAGCATGCCCGATAAGAACCCTTATGAACCATGTCATTATTATGTATGATTCATAAAGAAGAGTCAACAAAGGAAAAATAGCAAGATAAAAAGAAAATCGCAGCTCTTCCTTCCAAAACTTGTGATTATCTTTGATAATGGGTCAGTACGGACGATAGCGGGAATTATCCCGCCGATCATCCTGCTTACTCTGTCTTCCATAACCGCCTTGATCATAGCCGGTATTAGTGGTGCCACCGCTACCACCACCGCCGCCGCCACCACCACCATAACCGGTATCATTATTACGATAGCCACCTGAATTTCCATATCCTCTATCATCTTCATTATTATAGCGACCACTATTATTACCACCATATGAAGGGGGTCCTCCTCTGCGAGCACGATACCCACCTCTTGAATTCCCACCGCCATTGTGTCTACCGCTTCCATGTCCACTTTCTTCAGCAGGTCCATCCTTACGTGGTGTATGACATTTATAACATTCCGTTCGTCTAGCAAAATTATTTGCGTTACATCTATTTTTGATATAATACAGAAATAAATATCAGAAAGATTTATGAGGTGGATTGCAACCAGTATAATAAAACTAGTTTTCCTTACGATTCACATGCCCAATCTCCATCACGCGGCGGAGGACCACCTCGGTTGCCGCCAGCATTACGATCTCCACCTTTTCCTCCAAAACCACCGCGCCCTCTTGCTCTGGAACGGCCACTAGATCCACCTCTAAAACCAGTAGGTCCCAATTTACGCACGGACATTTCTACTTTGATCAACTATGATAAATAAAATATTTAATAGTGATTTGTCTTTAGAAATGACTCGAGTAAAAAATAATAAATAAATATAAAATCTTTCAGTACCTGACCGAGAAATTCTTTGTTATGGAACCAATTAATTGCAGCTGCAGTAGCATCAGGATCTTCATATGTCAGTGTCGCTAGGTTTAAATCAAAGTCAGATATTTTTCTATCAAATCAAAAATTTTATATTAGAAATTTCATCACTTACCGTCACCCTTGGGTATCCCCGTTACTTTATCATAATATATCCATACTATATAATGAAGTTAAGATTAATTCAAGTAGGAATATCAAAGTAAAGAACATTTTGATTTAAAATGATTAACTCACTTTTCGGTTTCTGAGTTCTCTTATCTATTTTAATTTTGCCGAGTCCTCCAAAGAAATTCGCAAGTTTTTCTTCAGTAACATCTTTACTTAAATTTGATATATATATTGTATCTGTACTTTTATGAACTACCGAATCATCATTATAGTCTAAATGAAAAAAAGTTTGTTTGATGAGTAATCTGTTGATACAGAAGATCTCAGTAAAGAGAACTAAGATCAAAAGTAACTTTTACCTTTATAGCTGCCGTCATCACCTGCACTTCTATTACCACCATAATTATCGTATGATACATTTTCTTTAGGTGACGGACCAAAACCAGTGTCTCTAGTGTTATCTCGAGGTTTATATGCGTTCCCACCGCCAGCGGTATTACTAAAACTATCACCACCGTATTGATTTTTATTATCATTGTACCCGGAATTCCCGCCGCCTTCACCATAGTTATTCACATGATCATATGGTGGTTTATTTTGTGTTTGTGGAATGTTACCGTAGCCACCGCTACTACTGGGATTATATGAAGCGGGTGGTGCGTTTGATCCTCCAACTACATGCGGTGGTGGTGGATAATTTGTAGATGTAGCAGATGGTGGTGGATAATTATAATAGCCTGTTGATGAATAACCGGTCGAATCATAATTATCAATCCTTGAGGAATATCCTTGTGAGGCGGCCGGAGAACCCTGTTGTGGTTGTGGTGCTGCTGAAGATGATCCCGGAGCTTGTTGTTGTGGCTGTAAAGGTGGTTGCTGTGTTGATAAGCTAGCACTTGTATTATTATTGCTGTTTTGGGTATTAACAGCTGGCGGTTGTCCACTTCCATAATAATACTCGGAAGAATTCGTTTGAGTTGTATACCCACCTTGATTATACGCATCGTTATCTATTTTACATGTTTTTTGCATTCATTTATGATGCAAATGCACAACAATAATAATAAATAATCAGTCAGGACCAAAATTAAACACAACAGGTGGATGCAAGATAACTTTCGTCAGCTTGCAAGCGTTATATGAGGACAAGAAATGGTAGGTAGAAACTACGTAATCTTCTGCTCAAGTTTAATTAATAAACTTGCAGAATTCTTCATTCTTGAGCTTTAAGCAAGCATCCACCTAAACAACCAGAGAAAAAACAAAAGTTGACGAAAAACAGATAGAACTTTCGCCTTTTCTTCCCGAGTTTTCCCAAGCTAATGCGGGAAAGGCGATTAGACCTGTCTATCTCGTCCAATATTGGACATACATTGCGGATAATTGTAGTTTTGTTCGCTATAACCTGATGAAGAGTATGGATCCATTATTGAATGAACAGTAGTTTGTTTGAATCTCTTAAGTGTATGAAAGAATAGCAATAAAAGCTAACATTACCCAGAATGGATTTTCTATTTATGCAATGACCAATTATGTAGTACACGTCGTACACTAAATGATTGTATAACGATAATGACCATTATTCTTGGACACATGACTACAGGTTTTTCCAATTACCAAAGTGATATTTGCTCTTTAACAATCTCGGTGTATTATCGTCAGCAGCATCTTCAATAATATATTCTCGCGTTTTATTTGTTGAGGGTTAAATACAAAGTTTCCCAAAACTTACAAAAATTGCGATTTAAAATGTTTCTTATCAATTAATTTTATCGTCACATATTCTTTTGATTCAAAGCTTCAAGCATTGAATGTAAAACGACGATTAACGGTATATTTTCAACATACTTTACGCTCAATCTCGATTAGTAATGACTATATGGATGGATAAAGCACTACACGATGATCGTCAAGGAGATAATATCTTTTTATCATCCAAAACCAATGCTTTTTGCAAATATTCATCAAGGTTATGAAATAGTTTTTCGGGTACGATAATCGTGTTCAACATATTTTCCGGATCATCTTCATCGTCACTTAATCTCGCCTCTTCGAATCCAGTTAATAAAGGATCGTTCTCGTATGCAGGAAATAAATACCTAAACATTTAATTAGTTGAATGTGAAGGCAAAAGGGAGATTTTATTATTTTTACATACTGTGGGTCTTTCCAAAGAGGGTCATTTAAATCGGGCACTTTAGAAAAACAATTTTCCCTTTCCATGTGTTCCGTCATTTTTTGAAGATCATCAAATGACGTATTACAAGCCATGCATCTAATAAAGGATGCCTGACGCCTTATATAATTTATAAGCATGACTGTTTTATAAAAGTCTAAACCTGTATTCCAAAAAGAAAAGTAAATTCATTAATAGATACATATAATAACAAACAAGTAAAAATTTTAATAAAAAATAATCAAACCCATTTCATGTTTGATGCCTAATAAGTCAAATCTATGCTTTGCCTTCATATGCTGACATGCATCCTTTGGCGAATTGCACATATTACCACAGAAAAGACACATTGTAGGTTCTGGTACAACCATCTCATCCCAATCATCCCACGAGCTATTATTGATTAGATAGATAGATATGAATTAAGGTAGATATAAATTTAAACAATTGGTTAGTTCCGGAAAAGAATTTTTTTTCTTTAT
This sequence comes from Ambispora leptoticha, assembly GCA_910591765.1. Taxonomy (NCBI): domain Eukaryota; kingdom Fungi; phylum Glomeromycota; class Glomeromycetes; order Archaeosporales; family Ambisporaceae; genus Ambispora; species Ambispora leptoticha. Next base: position 8,805 of record CAJVPS010001180.1, on the reverse strand, counting down.
GAACTCACTCGTCACGTCGATCCTCATCAGATTCATATTTCTCATTTTCGTAATTCTCCCAATTTTTTCCCGGTTCCTAATTATAAAGAATGCATAAATAGACGGATGCTATGATTGGTTACTTGAGAATATTGTAAAAAAAATAATTCACCAGATAATTTATGATGTAGAATCGATCGTAAATTCGATTTCTCGAATTGATTTTGAAATGCTTTTTTTTTCGCATATGTTTACGTAAAACCGCTGGACTTGTGAAGATTTTTTCGCAGTACAAGCATTGTAAACTACATAATTAAAGTCAGATTACTTTAGAATTATTTATACGAGTAAAACTCAAAAAACTTTTATTAGGCAAGATCCATTATACTTTGTCAGTTTCTGATCGAGAATATATAGAAATTCATTCACATTTACTAGGTTATCAGGAAGCCCTATATTGAAATTGTGCTCAGAAAACATATGCCGAAAGAGAATTGATCTATAGATAAGTGGATTATTTTAACGAACCATTAGGATGATTGAAAAATGTCGAGTTACACGTATTCTGAATGACACAATGAGACAGGTAGCTATACCTCATATCGACGATATCTTCTTACCTATTTTGACAAATATTTTTACAAAACAAACATTTTCTTTCTTCTTTAGCCTCTTTGTCACGCTCACGCGCCTGGATCTGGAGAACCTCATTCTAAATTTTAAGTTTAATTGATCAGAAAGAGCGTGTGAGCAATTAATTTAATGTATGCTGCCAATTTTTACCAATTTTTCAAGTTGCAGGTTTTCGCGTAACGTTTTATCTTCGGTAAGGGTTTCAGGGTCAATAATGAAAAATGAATTATCTGGCGCATGATCACATACATGTGCATCAATAAGCATTAATAAATTTGTGTAAATATTAATAAAAACAAAATCAAAGAATAAAATGGGTAAACAAACCTTTATCTAATATTGCCCCTGTATTTTCTATGCCATGCTCAATGATTTTTTGTGACCAATACTCTAGATAACGCTCCAATATCATATAGACATGTTGCAAATTGATAAAGACAAGCTTATGTTGTTCTTTCAAATGCTCCGAGAGAGCTGTGCTATTCAGTATTGGTTGTTCTAAAGGACAGTTCTTGAAAGGGCACAAAATGAAGACGCTAACGTGAAAAGGGGGAAGGGAAGGTAATGCATCTGGATCAGGTGAATTGGACCTAGAGCTCGTATCTGATTCTTCTTCATTTGACGAAGCCTTACTAATAGTTGCATAATAAGAGGCGCGGGGCTGTGAAAAATTACTCCGGATTTGTTTTGTCTTTGAGAAAATGGTATTTTCCCGAGATTCTGACACGGAAACGGTTGTTGACGCGTTTTGCGGAATTCTCGGGTTCTTTTTCTCAGCGGCGTTAAAAGTATTTAGTTTAGTGATGAGCTGACCACGAGATTTTCCACGGTTAGCAGAACTATCATTATTGCGAGAATTATTGAATCGTGAGCTTTTAACTATTCTCCACTCACTCATACTGTTTGTTTGTTTGAAAATCCTTCTATGTAATGTGTGTCATACTTATGTCATATGCCCAGATATTTTCAGATTGTAACCTTATATTAGCACCGATACCGCACGTTATCTGCGGGAAAGTGCATACGCACGAGTATTTTCTATGAAAGATTTTTGGCACGCGACCTTATAACTATTATCAAAATGCACGTTATCTGACAATTATCTGAATTTTTTGGCACGCCGCAAAGATATAAAGGGCTTATGTTTGAAACAAATAAACCAACCTGTCATATCTTCTTCTCTCTGAACACCCCCTCTTCTTCCTATTGACATTATTATATTTATATATATCAAACATTACAAGAATACATTAATTTAATACACTAATTTAATAATGCATACTCGTAATTTGGTTGGCTTCCCGTCCGGCTGGTTTTATATAAAATCAGTATGTTCGAATAAAGTTCTTGATGTATGTTTCGCCTCGACAGAACCAGGGGCCGAAGTCATAATGTACCATCTAAAAAAACTCGATGAGGGAGTATGTATTATCGTAACGTGAAAGCAAAAGTAGTTTGAGTCATAGCATAGCTCAAGACTAAGATTTGTTTCGTTTCCTCAAATTTATGCGCATCTAGCTTATTGACAATCAACTTTGGCGGCACGAAGCTGGCTATTTGATTAATAAGCGAAGCGGAATGTGTTTGGACATAACTGGAGGTATGTATATTCTTTCGTGTGTAATTTGTAATTAGCTAATGTTAATCAAATTTACTCTATTTTAAACAATAAGGTCGCCTTGCGCTAAGTAAGTTTGATCATTTGCTGATTTTCTAAAACATGCGCGTTTGAACTTTATATTAACTCTTTTGAACTAACTTTGATTAGTGTCAAGAATTTGTCAGTCACCTCGTAAACCAAATAATAAACCTCACAATCAACGATGGATATACACCAAAGACTATAAAATTGCTTCGATGGATAATGAAGATATGGTTTTGGATATTGAAGTATGTTCGCATATTTGATTGAGTGTATTTGTTTAGTCATGTTTAATAATATCTCCTTTTTTAGAATTGTTCCACAGAAGATTTCGCCAGCGTGATTTTGTATTCTCGCAAGTCGGAACTGGAAGATCATGAAAACCAACAATGGGTGTTCATACCGGCAGGATTGGCGGTCGTACTACTACGATGATCATAATAGATTGTATATACATAATATTAATACATGATATACTCGTGCAACTGGAATTTAATATATTAAAAACATTAAAATTTTTTCCTAACACTAATCTCAGAATGTATTGGTTTAATTTTTAATGAGTTAAAAAAAATTTCTTAATAGCATTTAATACTAATTTCAATAATTTTTATAAGAACTTTTGATTAATTTTCCGCATCTTCACACACGATATTATCCTATTAGAAAATTACTTGATGTAATATCAACAGGATTCTTTTAATTATAAATAATCTAATATACGATAAATTGATAGAGAAATAAATTTCTTAAAAATTATAACTTCGTGCACAATCACAAAATCACGTAAAGAGCACAAAAATTGCTAGTGACTATTGTAGTGGTTCATCGCTATTTGAAATGCGATTAAGATGAAGATAGACATCTGTGCCGAATCTGAACGAAATTAAGCAAATATTCATTTAGTTAAGAAACTTTTGATTTTACATCAACAATTTATCTTACCCTTCCATTGAAATCAGTTTCAAATCACCCCCAAAATAACGTGCATACTACTCGACCGCGTTATCGTTTGTTAGTAAAGGAAAAAAAAAACGAACGTAAAAGTGAATAGACACTTACCAATCGACTAATTGGTAATCCATAACCGAATCCTGCCAAAGGTGCCTTGAAATCAGACTGATTGAAATTGGGATCAAGCTCCTGAGCTTGAGCGGTAGTATACATGTAAGTCCATACTAACGGAATACTACTTCGTGGGATACCACCTCCTTCGTCAGATATTTTTATTGTGATATCCTGATGAGGATAAAAGTTATGATATCAAAAAATAGCAAAGTAAATATTAGAATACTGCAAACAAACCAGAGAGAATACCTCTTTTCCTTCTGCCACAATAACCTTGATAGGAGGATACTCATCTTTTCCATCGCCAAATGTCTCAACAACAGCACGTAAGCTGTTCTTTAGTAATTCGAATAACATATGACTCAAATGCGACGGCACATAAGTGAAAATCAAATCTTGAGGACAATGAAGTTGTACTTCGGGCGCCCTAAAAAGGCCATAGTAATCTTCGCAAATATATTTTGCATTATCTGCAGCTTCTTGTACTGTTTCGGCGATATTAGTTTTCGTGCAAATAATGCCAACGTAATCCGGCCGTGACGCTAATCGATTGAGTGCCACTTGCTGGCCTATTAATATTCTAATAGATTAGCCAGGCTACGTTTTGTTAAACTAGAAGGAATGTTTTGCAGTTACTGCAAAAATCAACAAGATTAGTCATTTTGTTGTCGAGAGTACTCACCAATTAACATACGAATTCCAATACGTGACATGTAAAATCGATCTAAAAAAGCTTGTACATCCGTGTCAATCAACTTTCTATGTTGTTTATATTCCATAATGCCCTGAGCTGAAATCATGGTTAATGCGAATAGTTGGTACAGTAATCATCTTCTGCTATGAACACGGTTAGTGTGATTAATATTTTAATGTCGTTAAGAGATTGATTGGGCCTTACCCTATTTTTATATATTAATTTATTAATTCTTCTCGGCTGTGTCTATTTGAGAAAGAAATGAGAAAATACGTACCACTGTTGTCACCACGGGATCATGTCTTCGTTTAATTGCTTCAATTAACTTAGTGAACTTTTCGTTATAATGGTATACTTCGGGAGGCCAATCAATACCATCAATGTTCGAATAATATCTATAAAACGGTAAATAAATTAATAAAATTAATCATATTGTTTAAGGATATTACTTGAAAAATAATACCTGTGATCTAAGGGTACTGCCTGATGTTTCGGTGGACTTGAAGACGAATATTTTACAGATAAATTTGGCCGGCTTTCAGGTAACTTCGTCTCCTTCAATGCACTCGCAGCAAATTTATCTTTAATACTTCGAGGAAGATCGGCTTTTGGGAAATTTATCAAATCCTAATTAGAATAGAGAGAATATATATTAGCAGTTTTGATCATATGAAGAACCATCAATTTTTAAAAAATTCTCATTTAAGATTTCTTACCTCAAAAGATTGAGCATACCAATTTTTAACTTTAACAATCGACGGCATATTATTCAAATTATGAGGCAACTCATCCAGCTCTTTAACACGATGTGCAAGTCGAATCGGAAGTTCCTCTAGGAATATCGGCGGTATTAGAAACATTCTATTCTATAGTTTAAGGTGCTTAATCAAGATTTCATTCACCTGCCAGAAATTGGCTTGCTCGTAATAGTGTCCCGGGAGAAGGATTTTGCCCTAATAAGAATACATAATGGGCTTGAAGCATGAGTGAATAGTCAACAGTAAAAGGAAAATGACCAGCAAAGAAAATCGAATTTTCTACCAAATAAGACCATTTGTCGCAGTGAAACACCAGTCTGAGGAAACTGGGCAAAATGTCTAATTTTTTCGTTAAGCTGAGGCGTAATCCGGTACATTATCACGAAAACCTTATTTTTATTTCAATATTCTTGAGTGGTGTCTGGTTCTTCAGCGAATCTTGCATAAAGAAAATAAAAGATAATACAGCTATACTAAGCATGCGAAAAAAATAATAAGAAAAAAAAGAAAAAAACATATTCTACTCCTTTCATTCACGTGACTCTAATTTTTATGAGGTCAAGTCATGTGAATTTATATGACGCGTGACGCATTTTTTTTGCAAGGACGGGACATGCAATATTCTATTATGTAAAGTGTTGGAATTTATAATTTATTTGCCAAGGTAATTAATAAACGGTATCCTCGATACTTTGCATTCAAATTCTCAAATTACAATATAAATTTTTGATAGTATTTAAAGCACAGTATTCTCAACACCATGGAAGAACCTTTACTCACTCTGCATGGTACTACAAACCTATGGATAAATGGAGAGCGGCAACGGTTTCAAAAAGTTCTTCATAATAATATTCAAGAATTCGCAGAGAAATGTCAACAAGAAGTGGAGTGGCTTCATGAATTTTTAAAAAACATTGTTCCCAAAAAAAAAAAAATTGATCCAGATAAAAAACCAGACAAGCGAAAGCGTAACGAAGAGCAGCAAAATCTCATCGAATCAAAAAGAAAAATCGAGCGCTCGAAAGTGATAACATACACGGACAAAAAGATTCCCATCTCTACAAAATCAAGTAACATTCCCAGAAAAGCAATCATCAGTATGCCCTCGAGACAACCACAACATCCACCATCGCGACAACGGGAAACCAAGCGTTTACGCACTGCCGAGTTTGATGACGATACGAACGCTGTAGTATTAGATCAAAATAATCTCAACAACCCTATACGTCAAGAATTTTTACTGATAGAAAGGTTGCGACAAGAAGCGCAACTTTTACGACAAAAAGCTGTTGAAAAAGAGGAAGAAGCTAGTCGTCTGGAGGCTATACATTTTGAAGCTCTTCGAAGGGAGGCTGCTGCTCAAAGAGAAGCTCTTCAAGAATCTTTATGGAGTAAAGAACAGTGTCAACTTCACAAAAATCACATGTTCACCTATAATAATAGTCATGGTAACGTAAAATTAACCACTAGATCTAAAAGTAAACCAGACTGGTGTAACGATCCGGAAATCTCTGCCGCTCTAGCACGACAAGCTCAAATTGATCCAGACAGTGTTTTTGGGCAAATGGAGCCACTTCCAATCGAAGGTAATAAATAAAGTAATAGTGATGATAAATAATAATTTCAGAATCAATAAATAATTTCTCTTCTCTCAAAAAAAAATTAGATATATTCAAATGTGGAAAGTCATCAAGGAATAGATCGAGTTCAGAAATATGGGAGGCCCCCGATCTGACAATAGAAGAAGAAGTTGAATACAAACAAAAGATGGGATATATTTGATATATAAATTGCAAAATTAAATAGATCAATAAAATTTCTTCTATATTCATATTTTTTGAAATAAAGATTGAAATTCATTCTTATATTTGCTTAACGTTAATTTCTACAAAAATCAATGAGGAAAACCACGTGAGTTTCTCTACTTTGACTCAAATGCTGCTTGCACATGCTGCTTTTTTCCCAATATACAAAGTATTCTTATAAATTTTCGGGAAAAGTGTTAGAGCAAAGGAATAATTCATTTTTGATTATAATTTCAAAATATAGGATATTTTAATAAAAATTATCATTAATATGATCCAGTTTCATATACAAGCATTATAACTTTGAATAACAGATCATCTGATCCAATAAGATATAAATAATCATTAAACTATCTTAAAGATCAAAGGTTTGTTGTAGCTTGGCGTTAGGCAATTATACTTATAAATCGAGCGCTCATTAAAGAAAAATAGGAATGATTTATATAACTTGGCAGTTTCGAAATAATACTATCATTAGATATTAAGGTATAATAATTATATTGCTATTAATTATTAAATAAGGATCCTTTTTTATATATGTATATCAAAGATCAGTTTTTGTTATCCTGACTATTGTTAAAAAAAAAGTATTTTCTAAGAACATTAATTATAATTTTAAGTTCTTAAAACTTTTTAATATTTATTGCAATATAATAAAGATCAATCTTATTTTTATTAACTTAATTAATTTGTTAATAAAATTATTTTTTTTATATAAGAACTAGATTTTAATCAATTAATTTTATAATTGAAAAAAGATATTCAATAAAAAACATAAATTCAAATTTATATTCTTGAATATTTTTTAATAAAGAATATATAAAAAAATTTTAAATATAATTAATTATTAACTAAGAAATACAAAAAATATAATTATAATTTTAAAATATTATATTTTTATTATTTTTAAAAATATTAAGAATATTAAATTTTTAATGCAAATTATAATATTAAATAATAATTTAATAAAATTATTTTTATTTATAAATATGAATTAATTAATAAGATATATTTTGAAAAAGCATTTAAATTACTTTTAAATTTATTAATAAAATATAAATTTATAAATAATTAATATTTTTTCTTATTAAATAATAATTTATAAAGAAAATATTAAGAAAAAGAAAAGAAAAAAGAAGTTATTATTAATAAAATTAAAAAATATAAAAAATATAAAAATATAAAATATATTTAATTAATTTATATATAATATATTTTTTTAATAATTTTTTTTTCAGCTTGTAATTTTTTTAAATAATAATTTTTTTTTATTAATATTTTTAATTTTTTTTAGTTAACCTATAATATTTATAAAAAAGTATTATTAATAAAAAACTAAATAAAAAGTAATATTTTTCTTTTTTTTAAAAACTAAGATTAAAATTTAATAATAATATTTTTAATTTTTTAATTTGTAATAGAAGTTAGAGAAAAAAATATTTAAGTATTAATTTTAATAAATAACTTAAAATTTTTATATATTTTAATTTTTTATATATTAATATACAAGATAAATTCCTTTAAAATAAAATCATGCTAAGTGAAAATTATATTAAGTTAAAGTTTTTCTAATTTATTAAATTTTTTATTATATATAAATTTGACTTTATGTGAAATTTAGTAAAATAAAAATTTTAATAAGTTAAATAAATTATCTTTATTTCTAATTTTTATTTTATCAAGTTTATCTTATATAATTTTTTTTTAATTAATTAATTTTTCTTTTTAAATAACTTAATATTTTTATTCTTTTAATAAATTAATTCAAGTTTTATAAATTAATTAAAAAGAAAATATAATTTTCAAAATTAGTAATTCTTTAATTAATTAAATAAATTAAGAAAAAAATAAAATTAAATTGTTTTATTATTAATAAAAAGTAATATAATTAATATTAATAATATTAAAATTAAAAGATTAAATTCTTATAATTTTATAAATATTAATTATTATTTTAAAACTATAAGTTATAATAAATATTATTTTAAGAATTTTTTTAAATATATATTTAATTATTATCTTAATTTTATTATTATTTTCTTTTTTAAGCTAAGTAAAAGAAAATTTAAATAATTAAATAATAATATATAATATAATTTTATTTTTAAAATAAATTTTATATAATTTACAGTGACAATCAAAAATAATGCAACACTTAAATTTTTTACTAATTATAATTAGTAAAATATGTATTTTTCCTTACATATAAAAGTTTTTAATTTTACT
>CAJVPS010001179.1:0-16940 GCA_910591765.1 Ambispora leptoticha | reverse complement strand
GTTTTTTTTTCAAGTATTTTAGATAGTTTAGTATTATTTATATCTTGATCAAGAATAATTTCAAAAGTATCTTTTTGTTCTTCTTTTTTAATAGTATTTAATTCTTTATTATTTTTAACAGCTTCTTTTTGGAATTAACTTATGAATTAGATTTTATAAGATATAGCTCTTGAATTTCTAGTTTTTTTATTAGTAGTCAAGTATTTATATATATCAAGTAGTAAATTTATATTATTTGATTTAATAGTTAATATTTGAATACTATTTATAAGTGCTTATATTTGTACTAATAATATAGTTTGATTATTATTTATATTTTAATTATTATTAGCATTTGCCTGATTTAGTAATATATTATTTTATTACTAATTATTTTTATTTGATCTTTAATAATTATTTTTAAAGTTATTCTGATTATTCTATAAGATTATAGCTAGAAATAATTAGAACAGATGTGATCTGACTTACTATAATTATAATAGGTAGAAATTGATTTAGAATTTAGATTTATAAACTATTAACTAGAATTATTTCTATTATAGTTTGATCTTTTATTGATTTCAATATTTTTTATTTGCTAATTGAGATCTTGAAGTACTATTAGAATAGTATTTAATATTAAATTATTCTGGATTTGAAATTAATAATATTTACAAGTTAAAATATTAATATTAGCTTTTTTTATCTTCTTAATAATTTATATTATATTTAAAAAAGTTCTATTAGCAAAAATCTATATCTATTTTCTAATTTCTGATTTGAGTTCTCTTTTGCAAGTTCAGATTTTATATTCTTTTAGATATTTATTATCAGAATCTATTTTACAAAGTAAATTAATGAATTTATCTATATATTTATTCATAGTATTAATCTGTTATAGAGTCTTAATTCATCTTGTTATTAATTTATTCTTTCTCTAGTCTGAAAATAAGTAGTAAATCAATAACAAAAATTATATAACTAATCATTATTATTATTTTAGACTATTAGACAAGTATTATTATCTTTTATTATATCATAAAATAGTAGTATTTTCTAGATATTTTCTAATAAGCTATATTTTTCTAGTAGTTATAATTTTATTAACTTGAGTAATAATATTAAAGTCTTTGAATTATTCAGTTAGATCTTGATTATTTTTTCTATATTTTCTAATAGGAATAATAATCTTCTTTATAGATTATTATTTTATTTAGCTATATAATTAATAAGAGCTTCAAGAGTTGTGATCAGATTCTTTAAGTTATTATTATTATTATTTTAATCTATTTGATAATTATCTTTTTTAGTTTCTGAATTATTTTCTTTTAAACTTAAATAAATATTTTCTTCTTTTAATTCTGAAATTAATATAATTTAAATAGGAGAAGTTAATGAATTTTCTGAATTTTTAGTTTTAGAATAATATCTATTTATATTATTAATATTAAAAGAGATTCTTGATTAAAATTATAAAGTAAAGTCTTGATAAATGAACTATTAATAAAATTATTTAATTAAGTTTAGTTATTCTTTTTGAATAATTATATGATTAAATATGAAAGTATTTACTAATTATACTATTCTCTATCAGAGTCAGATAGTATGTATCTCACTAAGATCAAGTTGAATTAATTATAAAATAATAAATATATAATCTGATTTATGAATACTGCTCTAATATTTTTAGTAAGTAAGTAAAAAGTTCAAAATTATAAAGAAAAAATAGTTTAAAGAGAATAATAATAGGATAAAAGTATTCAGAAGATATTCAAATAGTAAAATTAGAATCTTGATATACTTGTAAATAATAATTGATAGGTAATCTAATAAAAAAATAATAAGTGATCATGAAAACTCAAGATATAATTATTTATTAATTACTTAAATAATAGAAATAAGAGATATAAAAAAAGTATAAAAAGAGTTTGAATATAATAAAGAGTATATAAGAAATCTGTATCTAAAAAAAGAGTATTAAAAATATATTATAATAAATTTGATAAGTAAATTTTTACTTGAATTCATCTTAATAATATTAGATTAAGAGAGATTGAATTAAATAATAAATAAAGAGAAAGGAATTAGACTAGAACTTTAATATTGACAAAGATTTCTAAAATCTATATTAATATTTATAAATATTGTCTATTAAAGAAATAAAATAAATAATAAAAAAATATAAATTAAAAAAATTATAAAGATTAATTAGTAAAGTCATTATTAATTAATATAATTTAAAATTTAAAGTAATTAAATAATAAAGTTACTATTAATCAAAGAAGATTATAACTAAAGAAAATAAAACTAAAATAAATAAAAAACTAAATAATTAAAAAGATATGACTTATTTATAATAGAGATTTTTCATTCTTAAAAATAATAAATTAAATAAAACAAAAAGAATATGAGTTATTTATAATAAAGATCTTTTACTCTTAAAATAATATCAAAAAATCAAAAATCAATATAACATTATATTCAAATCAAAATCAACTTTATATAATTAAAAAAATAAAACTAAGTAAGATAAAAGATACTAATATAATTAAAAAGGAATCTTTTTTAAAAAAAATTATTATTATTATAATAATAAGCTTTTTAATTATATTTTTCAAATAATTTAATCCAAAACTATTTATTTTAAGCTAGAATAGCAGGTTCTTTTATATATTTTTCAGATACAAAAATTATATAATATTACTAGTTAATACTATCTAAATATATAATTAATATTATAAAGAATTATAATTTATTTAATATACTAAAATATTAATATTCAAAATATCAATATCTAGAATATTAATATTAGAAATATTAATATTTTATTATTTTATCAAAAATTAAAAAGAATCTTTAAATATATTATTCTATTAAATATATGAGTTATATATAATATGTAAATTAAAAATATAGATCTCAAATAAAAAGAATAAGATATAATATTTAAAAATAGAAATATAATTATAATAGATAATTATAATAAAGAAAATAGATATGTGATTATATAAAAATAAAAATAATTATATGATAAATTATAAAATTATAATAAAATAAAATTTTATATAATCAAAAAAAGATTATGAAATTAGAGAATTTTATGTTATTATAATAATATTATTATATATTAAATAATTATTAAACTTAAAAACTTTATTTTTTTATAACTATTAATTTAAATTTTAAATATATTTTTATTAAATATAAAATAATCTGTTTATATATTTTAAAATTTTAATATAATAATAATACTTAAAATATATTTTTTTAAAAAATATTATTTAATTTATTATTAAATTGAAATATAATAGAATAATAAAAATAATATAAAAAATTAATCTTTATTTAATATAAATAATTAATTTAAATTATTTTTTATTTAATATAAAAATTATAAAGATTAGTTAAAATTTGAATTTATTAAAGTATTTATTTTATAATATAAATTTTTTATACTAATTTATATTATAATTTATTAAATTAACTAAAATAAGTTATATTTTTAACAAAATATAAATTTTAAATTATATTATAGATCAGTAAAAAAGATTTGTATTTCAATATAAAAATCAATAATTACTTCTAATAAAAATTATTCAAATCTTTATGATTTTTTTATATTAAATAAAAAATAATCTAAATTAACTTTTTATATTATTTTAACTATTTTATTATACTTTAATTCAATAATAAATGAAGCATTACTTTACTAAAAAAAATTAAAATAATTTTTTTTAAAAAAAAGATATTTTAAATATTATTACTATCAATTTATAATATTAAAACTTTAAATTATATAAGTAGATTATCCTAAATTTGATAAATATATATTCTAAATTTCATAAAAATTGAATTAGTAGTTATAAAGATATTAAGATTTAAAAGTTGAGTAATTAAATTATTTACTATTTAATTTATATTAATTTCAATCAATTTTAATCAAATTTATATAATAAAATTTAAGAAATAATAATTGAAAAAAGTTATTATTAGTAAAAATTTTTTTTATAAAGATATATGATAAAAATTTTTATATTTAAATAAATTCCAATATCTATTAATTTAATTAAATAAGACAGAATTAAAATATTATTTTGAAAAAATAATCTATTAATATTTATTTGAGATACAAATCTTTTTGTATCAATTCATAATTGTTAAATCATATTTTTTTTAATTTAAGATATTTTGAATAATTATAAAAAATATATTAAAAATATTTTAATATATAAATTTATATATTAGATAATTTAAAAAATAATAGATATGTTAGAATTATAGATTTTCAAAAATTCATTATATTAAAAAATTTAATATTTTATTTTTGAACTAACTTTATTATATAAATTTTATTTTATTATATTAAGAGTTTATTATAATAAGAATAACTTGTATTATACTAATTATTAACATTCAATTATTACTTTCTCTACATGTTTTGCAAATATGAAATTGATAATTTTAGAATAATATCAAATATATAGTTTTATACTATGTATTATATAAGATATTATAGTTATCTAGATCAATAAGAGCATTATAAAGACATTAAAATGCAAATAGAATTTAAATACATTAGCAAATCTCTTTGTATTATTAATAAACCTGTTAAAAAATTTGCAAAAAAAATAATATACAAATAAAAACTGACTTTGTCTTTAAGCATAACATTCTCAGTTGCTCATTTTCCTCATCTACATGAGTAAATTTATTGTCTAATTAAGATATCTCTGAATTGAAAACTATTATTTTGCAGTGATTATTAATGTGACTAAAAATTAGGTGGAACGTTACAGCAATCAAAATTAACAGAAATATATTATATTTTTATTATTAATAAATGCATATCAATTGTGGATTTTGCATGCCCTTTTTCTGTTATTTCATTAGTAGGTTCTGGCATTGAGTCTATAAAATGAAGAATTTCTCAAATGTAATAGTATTCCATGCGGACAATACGGCTTCCTCCAAATCGGCTTCTGTCTGTGGCTTTCTGTTTTTATGAATCCAACATTTAACTTCTCTCCACGCATTTTCAATTGGATTTAATTTCTGTTTTTATGAATCCAACATTTAACTTCTCTCCAATTGATTCAAGTCTGGCGATTGTGGTGGCCAATTCATTGTCACAATTCCAAGATCATCTTTAAGCTCTTTTACAGGTTTACTCTTGTAAATTGGTGCATTATCCTCTTGAAATATTGCTTCTTTTGCAATCATAACTATCGGATAAATTGTATCTAAAATAATGTCTCCATACTTTTCACCATTCATTCGTGATGGGGTGCGAACTAAAAGATTTAAGTTGAGCCCACTCGCACATCCCCAGACCATAATAGATTTTCGTCCACTTTTAACGGTTGCTTGTGTGCAATTTGGATCATAAAGCTCATTCTTACGGCAGCAAACACGAGCTTTCCCATATGAATTGGTGCTGATAGAGGCTTCGTTAGTCCAAAGAACGCGTTACCAATCTTCTTTAGTCCAATTTTTGTGAAGTTTAGCCCAGTTTAATTGTTTGATTCGATTTTCTTCATTAATCCATGGTTTTTTACGTGCAAAATGGGATTTGGTATTACGTTTCTTGAAACTTCTTGTCAGAGTACGTGGAGATATGCCAAAAAATGAGATTTTATCAGCAAGCAGACGTTTTGGCATTCTTCTCATTGTTGAGCTTGCTCTAATTTTTCGAAGAATTTAACGTTCAAAACGATCATCAATAATTAATTTTCGACCACTATTCTTTCTTTTCAGATAACCACAATTTTGGGTAATTTTCTTTAGTTTAATACAGTTTTTGACGCTTGAGTCTGATCATTCAAGGATGCTTGCAATTTTTGCTTGTTTTTCGAGTATTTCGACAGTGTTGCATTCTCCTTTAGTAAGATCTTTATTGCGACCTATTTGTATATACACTTTAAAATTTTCGAATTTTACTGTACATGCAAGTTCAATTTTAATGTCGTTTTTTTACTGCGACATACTCTTTACGATCGACCTAATTTTTTGTCACCCCTCTGTACTTCTAAAGCATATAACTTAAATACGGAATAATTACAAAGTTTCTATAAGCCCAGTATTAATAAATAATAGTATATTTGCCTTTTAAGTAAAGTAACATAGTTTTGAGATTATTCAAGATTATTTTATACAGTGAATAACGTGTGTTTAAAGCTAAAGACAGTTTTTACCATGATTTTTTATTAGTGAAACGTTGTGTTCTCGAAAGTACTTTGTAAATAAGTTATCCGAGATCTAGCCAATCATATGAATGTCCTTCCAAGAACGCCAACCGTAACGATTCCGTTGAGTTGGTAAACTCCAAAAAATCGACGGTAAAATGGGCATTCTAATAAAAGCGATTTGTAGAAAAAGCGTAATTCATTGTCGAAATTCAAAAACCTCGCCATTTTTTTATCTGTGGTTTTATTTCTTTAGTCAGTCACTGTATATTGATATTGACACATTTTATGATTGCAGTAAATGTACTAATTGTCATAAATAAAGCAAAAATGATTTCATTAGTCTATAAAAAATAAAATTTTTAATTTTGACTTATACCAATTTAAAGAATTAGTGCGTGTATAAATTTATACATTTTTAATCCGTTTTTGTAATATAAGAAATTCATCGTCTCGTACTATATATTCATATTCCGAATTGCTTAAATGATTTTCTTTCTCATTTAGCTGTAATAGGAGGGACCGTATTTACTTCATTAGCACTCTCCTATTCGAGAAATGACAGAAGTTGTAGATAATTGTGCAAAACTTTTATTCATTCCTCGCTCGCTGATGTAGACGGAAACCATGTAGAACTTAAGTCTAGTTGAATATCGCTTGGACTATTGCTTGCATGATTTGTCCATCCAGCACCAACTGAGCCAGCAATTAAACTGGGTACTATAGTTACTGCGGCAAATAGAGTATGTGAATCATCTTTATCTCTTAATGATGATGCTCGAAGACGACCACCACGTATTGCTTTAAAGAACGTTAATTCCTTTTGTACGTCAGTCCATGAAGGTTTGGGCTCCCCAGTCTGGGTAGTTCCCCCAGCAGATGAGTTGGTATAAATTGTGCCTGGTTTTTGAAGTGTGCTTATGTGTTGTTGCTTAGAGCCAAATATCAAAAATACTTCATTTGGTATTAGCCGGATGATTACGCCAAAGGGTATTGATAGAAAACCAAGACCAAGAGATATTGCCCATTGAACGCCATTTAGTGAATTTACTTGGAAAGCAGCGCCACCGAATTGAATTATTAAAACTTGTCCAATACATATGATTACGAAAATCGTCATGAAAAATTTGTTGGCGAAGACATTTTTAAATATATTCAATTTATTATCAAGTCGGCGACAACTAGAAAATAGAAATAATTCATTAAAAATTTAACGTTGTAATATTATATAAAAAAATTGATATTGAACTTACTTGACTTCATTGAATATTTGCAAGAATACAAATACATTAAAGATCAAGCTTTTTAATTGATCGTGTCCATAATGCAAAATGTCACTTCCAGCATACAATAATATTAAGGTGATCACTAATTGGAAAATGCTTTGACCAATGATCATTTTCCACATGTCAAACGATATCAACGGTGCATTACGAGCTTCTGGTTCACGATCTAATAGTTCTTCCGTTGGTGGATCAGTGGCCAGTGCTAAAGCAGCTAAAGTGTCCATAATAAGATTTACCCATAAAAGCTGCACCGCCGATAATACTGAAGTTTCATTTCCGCTCGAAACAGCCGAGATGAAAGTCAAGAGAACTGCGGTGACGTTCACCGTCAATTGAAATTGTAAAAACTTCTTCACCGAATCATTTACACTTCTGCCCCACATAATAGCCTTTAAAATACTCGAGAAATTATCATCCATCAGAATAATTGAGGAAGCTTCTTTAGCGACTTCTGTGCCGGCAATGCCCATCGAGAATCCAACATCTGCAGTTTTTAATGCAGGGCCATCATTAGTACCATCGCCAGTTACTGCTACAATACGACCAAGGTCTTTTAGCTTTGCGACAAGAATTCTTTTGTCCTCGGGACTTGATCTAGCAAGCACTGTAAGCCTTTGGATTATTCTTTCCATTTCTTGTGGTGGTAAAATACGAAACTGTGGTCCTTCCATCACTATATCTCCTTGTTTATATATGCCACATTGCGTTGCAATCGATTTAGCTGTTAGAACATTATCACCGGTGACCATTACCACAGACACGCCAGCTTTTTGACATCTCCGCACGGCCTCATGAACTCCATCTCTGAGTGGATCTTCAATGCCAACGATTGCTAAAAGTATAATCTTAGCTACTAATTCTTCGAAAGGCACCTCTCCTTCTTTATTAGTCTTTGTTCCTTTTGGGGGCCATTCTTCAAAATCCCGATAACCTAATGCTATTGTTCTTAGTGTTTGACTTGCATATTTCATAATTATATGCTGGATAGTATTTAAATTCTCGGGTGATAATTTCATAGCTCGTAATTCTGTGTCATTTGTGGAATCTGTAACTACTATTGATTCCGCCTGTCTAACTAATACTTCACTAGCACCTTTCACGTAAAATCTATATTTTGAATCTGATAATTTAAGAACCACACCCATCGATTTTCGATCCGAACTAAATGGAAAGACTTGAACTATTTTAGCGTTGCGTCTTAATTCTTCATAGTCAGTCAGATCTAAATCATTGAGAAAGCTTAATAAAGCTGTATCGGTTTTTGATCCAATGAACGTTTTTCCACCACCCTCATCCACACCTTCAAAAGCGGTTGAATTAATTGCAATCGATCGGTTCAATATATCAATTAAGGCAGGTGAAAGTGTTCCTGTTAGATCAGCCATTGAAATAGGTTTATCGACAGCGACTGAATTTTCGGTGGAACTTTTCTGTGTGTTTACTAGATGTGCTTCGTGATCTCTGACAAACGCGGTTGAAATTCCAATAGTCCCGGCGACAACCGTCATCTTATTTTGTGTAAGTGTTCCTGTTTTGTCGGAGCAAATGATGTTTGCATTTCCCATCGTTTCGCATGCAGATAGAACACGCACAAGATTATTATCCTTTAACATACGTGTTGTAGCATATGCCAGAGCTAATTTTATATGAAAATCAATTAATAAAAAAGAATATAACGATATATGTGGGGCTAGATAATGCAAAGAAATGCATACCTAGAGTCACTGCCAAAGGTAATCCTTCGGGTACTGCCACGACTACTATAGTCACTGTTGAAATAATTATTCCAACTAAATCCTCGATAGCTTGAGTTGCTTTTGGTATGCCATTTCGAAAATTCACAAAGTATTTGATCAGTAACACTATAAGCATCAGTAAAGCAGCAGCTCCTCCCAACTTTGCAATTCTTTCTGCCAGACCATTCAATTTTTCCTGAAGTGGCGTATTGCCCGAGTCAGTTCTTAGAGCTTGAAAATAAAAAATCAATTAGCATAAAGCATATAAATGAATTCGTCAGAAAAATAAAAAAATTACCCATTAGGGTTCGTCCGTAAAATGAATTTTGACCGACAGCAATTACGACATATTTGCCAACGCCTTCTAGTACCTTACTACCACTTATTAGGAAAGGGTCGGCTTTTGAGTGATGCGTCGCATCACTTGTAGATTCTTGAACAGAAAAGTTCCTTAAACATTCTTCATATCTTAATTTTTTTACTGCATCACTTTCACCTGTCGCAGCTGATTCATCGCAACGTAAATTATGGCCAGATATAAGGACACCATCTACCGCGATAATTTCACCTGGCTCTATATGTAAAATATCACCAACTAAAACGTCATGTACTGAGATAAGAACTTCCTTTCCATTACGTGTCACCTTGACATTACGATCTTCTTTTTTTGCATTTAAGCGTTGAAATTGTTTTTCTTTTTGCCAGTCATTTATACTGCCAACCATTACAACAATCGCGATAGCAATTACGATAGCAACACCTTCCACCCATTTTATTTTCGGTTCATTCGTGTCTTTTGTGTTAGGACCAAAATCTTCATACAAACCTAATCCTAATGACACGAATGCGGCAACAGTTAAGATGATCTAATTCAATAAGGAATCAAAGATTTGATGAGTATGATAATTGATGTCTAGCTTGTGAAAAATAAATTATTTATTTACTTACCAATACTTTATCTTGCATTGCAATCCACATTAATTCGAATATAGTTTTGGTCTTTTTCGTTGGTAATACATTAACACCGAAAACACGTTTTCGCTGTGAAAAAGGAGCTCCATCTTTCGTTAATTCAGCATTCGCCAATGCGGCCTTTTTTTCTTTTTTTGATTGTCTTTCCTTTTTAGGTTCTGTATCAGCTTTTCCAGCTAGATCTTTAATATTATCTTTTTGCTTAAATTCGTCACCATCAACATCATCTTTACTCGAAATATCATCAATCGTTATAGGTGGTAAGGGGGCTTTTTCATCAGTACTTAGACCTAAATCAGAATCAGTGTGCAGGCCTTTTAGTATGCCTTCAACCCCACCAATTTTTCTAAGTAAATTTATATTTTTCGGATCAATTAATCGAGAGAGGAGTGACGGATTGAATGCAAATGGATTCTCAACATAAATTTCGGTTCTCTCTTCTCGTCCTTCCCCCGATATTGTATTATTCTTGTCATCTACTTGCATTTGCGCTATTTCTTCTGTATATTTAGTTGAAGTGGTCGAAAGAGGACTAGGTTGCGATGAATTTGCAAGATTTACGGATAAAAGAATAGGCGAAATTCCAGTGTGATCTATTATCGTATTGGTAACTATTTTTGGAACGATCTGTTTCTTACTGTTATCGGAGGTGGTGGTTGTATCTTGAGTCGGAGAAGTGGTGGTTTGTGTCGATGTCGATGTTGTTGGTAGATTAGTGATAATGTTTTTGCTTTCACTTTTCATTTATTTATTATAATGTGCCAAAGAATATTTTAAATTTGAAGTTTTATGAATGTAATAGAAAAAATTTCCGAGATGCATTTGTATGAAGACCCAGGTTTAGGCGAAAAAATAAACTTGTTCAAAATATTGATTAGATCAGTATAATATATATTCGATGTATCATGATTGCATAATTATGATGAGGATTTATTTATCGATCGGAGAATTCCTAAGCTAACCCAATTTCTGTTAAAGAAGATGCTTGTATTAGGAACCCTGTGCATAAACGAGATAAACGAGGAACATAGCGAAAGCGAAAAAAGCGAGCGAAAATTACAGCAGCAAGAATATTCATATTTATATGCCTTTATTAATTATCAAAGATAATATTGCAAGTCATAAAAATTTCTCAGAGAACATTCGTTATGCCAAAAAACCATGCTAATTGAATAGCGTGATTAATGTAAGGGGCGTGTGCATTCACAAAGACAAAATGTCCTTTGTTGTAATCAATTCATTAATGTATGAGTATTATTATTCAGAGACGTGGTTTGTAAGTTAAATGACGCGGATGAACCCGAAGCCTAGAATTTCTTTACAAAAAATCTATAGAGAACAAATACTCTCAAAAGTTTTATAACTCTCATGATGTGATATCATTTTTTCAGGATACATAATTTTTTTTGGCGAAAAATGAGCTAGTAACAATAATGTATCATCATATCATTAATTTTAATTCTTCTATTAAGATTTTCGTTTTTGGAAGATTCTTTTGTCGAATTCTATCGGGAAACAAACACGCTTTATCAGTGTGATCTAATCCGATCAAAACGGAGGGAGTAAACCAGCAACACACAACCTCTCTAAAACGATATTTTGATAAAATTTTTTATATTAAAAAATCAAAAATGGTCAAGATAGTTCATATAAATTCACCTCGCTATTAATGACTTCCTATATTCGACATTTCGATCTTATTTGTGGAGAAATTTTTAGCACGTTGTATTCACATGACGTTACGCTATACATTATTAAAAAATTTGGTGGTTTTTTAATAATTATAAATATAACAAGCTATTATTTATGCTCAAGTTAAACCGAATAAATTGATGTGTTGCATAGGGTTGATTTATTCATTAAGATTGTTTCAGCTGTAAATATTCTCATGTTATTCGTTGAAATAATTTAAATTGTGGGCATGTGCGGGACGCGCGTCATCAATTTCTAAAAGATGGTTCGTAATGTTGATCTGTTTTTTCGAGAAATACGAGAACATAAATAATAAATTTTCTTTATCATATAATTATCATTTTTTATAAGAGATATTAGTAAATTTAGAAATCAGCAATTTTTTAGTCCTGTACTGTAACAATAATTTGATCATGACTTCATCACAGTTCCGTTTCCATTCTAATCTAAAATAGTCTTTCTTTATTACGTGTTGGCGTCAGTGTGTATCATGTTTGTACATGTACTCGAGTGTATCTATGCAACTGTACAATACAGTTAATCTGGTATAAATCGGTTATAAAGTTAATCTGGTATAAATCGGTTATAAATAAAAGGTAGAATGAGATAAAATAGGTAGGACTAGAGATAAATTGTCTTCCTGACATTGTAAATTAGTGCTCCGAGATATTTTTAAGAACTACATATGTATATTGTTCTGGGGGTGTACATAGATACACTCGTACATCCTTGTTTTATCTTTTTGTCATAACTAGGCGAATTGAATGGTGGTATTTTCGTGATTTTGATCACCGTGTATCGAGATATCGCATATTTTTTTATGTTCGCCAAAAATCCAATTGACGTTTTGAGTGTAGCACATAAAATGATCGTTTTTCTTTGTATTATCTGAAAATTTCCTAATCACAAACTTAACTTTGCCAACATACCCACCTCTCCCTTATGATGGTTTAGCCATACAACTTTAATCCTAACCGAAATGCTAAAGAGAATAAAGAGAGGATTTTGGTGTCGACAGTTGCGAATCACATTATCAGACACATTTATTCGGCTGTCTAGGTACTAGTGGAATCTCCCAATGGCATTAAAACTTGATAATCGATTCTTACTGTAACAATGCATTCGTGTTTCATGGAACTGATTTCTAACAAGTGTGATTTCAAAATAATGCCACAAGGGTTGGACTTAATTTCCATCAACAAAACAATCAAGGAAATCTGGGTTCCCCGCTATTTATACAAAGACAAGCTTGATGAAGAATAATAATTAACAAGTAAAGGTGAATTTACAAATTTATGTATTTCGTTAGAGAATCCCAAAACTTTGGTGTTCTAAATCAAGCATAAGCTATCTTGCAAACAATAACACAAGAGAAAATACAAAAGAAAATACATGAGAATTACTGTAATTTAACATTAAACAATAATAATATATAACGATAGTAAAATTATTACGGATATGATTGATTAAAAATCGTACTATACTAAAAGTGAAAAAATTATGGTACATGTATTAAGAATTATAATGTTAACACGGCTACGACAATTATGTAAATCAAAATCATGTGAAGTATAATAATAACGATAATATTATTACTGTTTAATTTGTGTATCCAAGGTTATAACCACTTTCTTCTAGCAAATTTTTGCAGTGAACAATTAGTATGCTATAACAAAAGGAAATTACAATCCAATAATTTAATTAGTTAGATGTTTTCTAATTGTTGAACTAGAACTTCGCTTTGTTAGCGATACATATGGCTAAGCTAAATAATAATATTTTTGTTTTAAATTGGCTTTTGTTAACGAAAATATAACTGTAGCTTCAAAAAAACCTTTTGTATCAAATATTATTGCGCTAATTTTAATGCTGAATCTTTTTAAACTTGAATATGCTAATTAAACCTTCTAAACAACTAAAAGATGCACGTGAATCACTTGCCAAATAAAACGTCGAGTTATTTCTAATAAAAATAATTAGTCATTAAAAAAGCATCCGAACACGAACTTCAAAATATACACGACACCGTCTGTATAATTCAATATTTAAATGCATGTATAAGCCTAATGGTAAATACACATGTATCGATAACATAAAGAAATCACAAGGTTTGTACTATCGCTATGAATTTTACCTAACTAATATATGCATGTACATGTAGCGACTGAGCCACGTTGAATGAAATTTAGTGTAAAAAATTTCCGCGGGCCGAATTATCCGACTTGAAAAGATTAATTTGGAACGTATTTAAAGAATCATCCACCATTTACCTTATCACATACTCGCCCAAGAATACAACGGAAAACGAAAATGTCTGTAAATCCATCAAATAAAATCCTGGTGCAAGACATACCGTCCGATGCTATTCTCGAATTCAAGAGATCACTGTCAAAGGAAGCTCGGGTTTTATCAGCGACTACGACTGATGAAGTAGAAGCAAGAGAGTATAAAGAAGCGTCGGTTTGGTGGGCTGATAATTCAGCTAAACCGGCTGGTGTTATTGTCCAGGTATTTTTGTACCTAATATTAATCTGATAAGGAAAAATGTTTCAAAGTTGCTCCTATTTTATTTAACATTAGGTAGCTGAATTAGACGACATTGCCAAAACAGTAAGTAGACTCAATGAATTCAAATTAAGTCTCTATTTAACGATCTAAATTTTTGATTCAAATTCTGAATTCAGATAAACTTTGTACGTATCCACAATCTCGATTTTGCGGTTCGCGCCGGCAGACATTCAACTTCTGGTGCATCTTCCACAAACGGCGGTCTTCTTCTCGACTTGAAAAAACTAAATAAAGTACGTGTAGACCCGGAAAACAAGCTTGTATACGCACAAGGTGGAGCATTAGGAAAAGATATTGATAATGAGGCATCACAACATGGATTGGCATGTGTCTGCGGAGTAGTTGATGATACTGGGATTGGAGGTTTGACCCTTGGCGGTGGTTTTGGATATTTGACTGGTAAGTGAATAAATGAATACAAAGTTTATTAAGTTTAAATATCAACGATAAGCTTTGTTGCTACATATATTATTAAGGTCGTTATGGTCTTATGATTGACAATCTCGTAAGCGCAACGATAGTAATTGCAGACGGCTCAGTAAAGCATGTCTCTTCGACTTCGAATCCCGATTTGTATTGGGGAATACGTGGTGGCTGCAGTAATCTCGGCGTGGTGTATGAATTTGTTTATAAAGCACATGACCAAAAAAATAAAGTTTACGCAGGATTGTTAGGATTTGAAGCAGAGAAACTACAAAGTGTTGTTGAAGCGTGTAATGAATGGTTTAGAAAAAGAACTGAAGATGAAAGTGTAATGCTGATAATTGGGCGTCTTCCCCCTGAATTTAAAGTAAGTATAGTCTAAATTGTATATCTAGTGATGAGTGGATGATTATGAAGGCTAATAAAATTAAAATGTTTATAGCCAGTCATTATTTGCGTAATATTCAACAATTCAGATTCCGAAGAATTATATCTCCAGCGTTTCGAGCCATTTCTTCGTCTCCCAGCATTCATGAATCAAGTTTCTCTTATGCCATATCAAACTGTCAACACACTTTGTAATAACTTTACACCATACGGTGGTCGTAAAGCATTCAAATCCGTACTATTATCTCAATTTAGTTATCCCGTCATCTCAAATGCTTATAAAAGCTATGTTTCTTTCACTGATGCTTATCCGGATGCTCAAGAAACAATAATAGCCCTTGAATGCCACGATGGACGAAAAATGGCAACTGTCAAACGAGAAGATACAGCATTCGGATTTCGACATAATTTTTTCAACCTTAATATCGGGCAAAAATGGTACAAGCCTGAGAATGATCTGAGAGTTAACGAATGGGCTACTTCGATCGCTAAAGAATTTGAGAAGAGCAGAGATGTCGCTGGATCTTATGCGAATTTTAATAGTGTGTTTGATGAATTACAAGATGGAACTATTGATGACAGAGAAAAAAGAGCGAAAAAAGTTTTTGGTGAGAATTTGCAGCGGATGAAAGAATTAAAGAAAAAATATGATCCGAATGTTCTTTTTGATAAATGGGTTGTTGTATGGCCTAACAATGCCTAAGACTTATAATGTAACCAATTGAGAGTTTGAGTACGTTTTAAAAATAGTTGATATAAATTTATATTTATAATGTACCGTAGTCAATAAATAAAAGGTTATGCTTTTCTAAAACATAAATCACCTGAAAGTTGAATTAAATAACAAGATGCAAAACAAAAAAAATTACTTGAATTGTATTTCATTCAAGATAGTGTACACGTTCTCTTCTTCGAGGATATCCTCCCGGGCGACAACATTTTATCCTGCTGGTGCCACTGTAGTCGTCCTTATTGCCATAGCATTGGCAACATCTTTTGAAAAATCAAAGTTATTGCAATACGAAGAAATTCATCTGCCTGGAAATGACTACACGTATTCTGGAGAGTTTTGATTAATTTTTTTGTGATAGTAAAGTCTTATCGATAAATGCAATTAAATTAATGTAATCTTTTCTATCGAATTTTTGAAATACAGACATGTAGTTAATGTTAATGTACATACGATGTAAATTTGTATAGAACAGAATACATTTTTGTGAAATTGCAACTGTTAAATTATAAATAATTCAAAAAATTGACTTATATACATAATACATATGTTTTTCTTGTGCATGAGTCATAAGCTTTATTACTAAAATACTTGGCAATTAGCTATTTAAAATTCAAATCGCTTAAATAATTTTTTATTCGCGTTGATTAGTAAAGCTACCCGAATCGATCAAAATGTCCGTCAGTAATAAAACATGCTGCTCTGTTGCTGACTAATAAAAATTGCAATTTTTCGTTGTAAAATCATACGAGCTCATCGTATAATAATGTGAAATTTCCAGAGTCGTAATATATATCAGAATTAGAGATGGGCAAATGCACGCATAGTACAGCGTACTATGCGCACTATGCGCATAGCTGTACAGTATATACACGCATAATGATCTACATGTACATATATAGTAATCAAAATACGCGATGTGAATTCATAAAACTAATGATGATTTTATTTTCTATAACTATTATATACATTTATCAATAATTAT
>CAJVPS010001178.1:0-16941 GCA_910591765.1 Ambispora leptoticha | reverse complement strand
AAAATGTAATTTTGCATAACTAGAAAAAGATTAAGAAATTAAGAAATTTTATATTATTACAGTAACATATGGTTCTCCTTCAGAAAATTTTTGCTTCTGTAAAAATCAATTAATAATCTTTAATAATTCTTTCTTATTCAAATGATATAACTTAGTTAACTTAAACTTAAATCTATTATCAAATGCTTCTTCTTTAGAATTATAAATAAAAAAGACTTTATAAATAATATTATATAGTCTATTGTATATGCATTTTCCAAGAGTATTCTCAATATTCTTTTTGATTTCTGATATATCTCTTGAGTATTTCTGAGGTTAAATTGAAAGTAGATGTTCAAGTTTATAATATTATAATATTATTTGACTATTATTATCTAAAGAATTATTATAAATTGAAAGTATGACTTTCTTAAGTTAAGTTAGCCAATCTTTATTCAAGATCAATTTAACTTCTTCTATTATAATTATAAATATTTCAGATTGTTCTTCAGAAGTAGTCAAACTATCAGAACTTACAAATTCTGATTCTTCTTTAATAACTTCTTGTTTAACATTTACTTTGAATTCATCTTCTGATAAAGTAACAATAAAAATATTCAACCAGTCAAAGTCTAAGTCAGTAATAATATTAACTAAATTAACAAGTACTTCAAATGATTTAATAGTTGTTTGAATGTTCAAGAAAAAAGAGTTATTAATTTTAATATCTTTAATAAATTCAGATTGCATAAGTAAATCCAAGAGTGTGATATTAGTTTCTTGTTCTGTATTATCACAGACAAGTAATCTATAAGTTGAAAAGATAATTATTCCAAATAATTATTGAGCAAGTATTTTCTGATAGATTTTTCTAAGAGATTTGATTATTGAAGAGATAATCCAAATAGATAATTAAGATATGATAAGAAATAATAAAAGTAAAAGTATAAAAATTTAAGAAGATATAGAGTAATAAGAATAAAAGGTAATAGATAAATGTAAAAATGTAAAAGAATAAGGAAAAAGAAAGGGAATAGAGGGGGTATTTATATAAAATTTGAACTAAAAATTTACTATAAGTAATAAGATATTAAAAATATTGGTGTAAGAATAATTATAAAAATAGATAAGAATAAGATAGAAAATAATTTCAAATATAGGAATGACAGAAATAAAAAGAGGTAATCTATATGTGTTACTTAATAATAATTTGTGATTCAAAATAATCTTGATAATTATGATAATACTTAAGTTGTTTTCCATTAATAGAATACTTGTAAACTTTTCTTTTCTAATTATGAATTTTGTAAGGGTTATATCTAGCATAGTTATAAATATAATATCATTCTTTACTTCAGATAGATTGAAATTTATCTCCAATTATTGAATATTTTTTTATATCAAACAGTAATACTTTATTTTCAATTTCAAAAACTATTTTATTTTGAATTTTATTATTGAATATTTGTAAATATTATAATTATTATTCTTTTATATTTTGTTTTACTTCCAAAATTTGTTAAGATAACTGATCTACTATATGATATATTCACTATATTAATTTTTCTTCTTCTGTAAAATCTTCTTTCAAATAGATAGAAATTTTTAATTCAATTTATAATTTAGAATTTTAGCTATAGGTCAAGAAAAATGATTCATACTTTATTATTAAATTTCTATTAGTTCAATAAGCAAAAAGAGTAGTAGGAATAAAGGTATTCCATTCTTGTTCCTATATTATTATCAATTTTTGTAAGATCATACACAGTATTTTATTAAAGTATTCTATTATTTCATTTATTTATAAATGATAAGATGAAGAAAATTTATATTTGATTCCAAATTTTGTTAATAATTCTTTAACTATTTTATTAACAAATTCTAATCTATTATCTGATTGAATTTTTTTAGAATATTCATATCTACAGATTATTTCTTCAAAGATAAACTTTATAATTATAGTAGCTTTCTTGTCTAGAATTACTTTAGCTTCAGACTATTTTGTAAGATAGTCTATTGCTATAATAATATATCAATTTTCAGTTATTATAATTTTACTAGGTCTAATAAGATCAATAATTATTTTGTCAAAGAGTTGTTCAATTTTGATAGAATATAAAGATTGTTTGATAGTTCTTTTACCAGTTTACTAACAAATTTTACCAGTTTTTATATAATTCTTAATATCAATTCCTATACTATTTCACTAATATTTATTTGCAATTTATTGATAGATTTCTTTATATCTAAAATATTCAGATAAAAAGTATAAATGTAAATTAATAAAAATAGCTTCTATTTATTTTCTTTAATAATTAGAAGAGATATAGTTAGTTCTTTTCTTTTATTGATTTTATATAATATATTATCAATTTATAAAAAGTATTTTGCTTAATTATCAATTTTGCATTATTATTCAAGAGTTGATTTTATAGGATAAGTTTTATTGTCTAAATATTATTATAAGTTGTAATAAGTTATTAAATTCATATTATAATTATAAAGAAAAAAGTTATTTAATGATCTTCTAAATATATCTGAAATAATACATTAGTATTTTGATTCTTTCTTCCAGATCAATAAGTAATAATAAAGGTATATTTCATAAGAGACATGATCTAGTAATTTACTTTAGCAGAATAACTTGATTGATTTTTAAATAACCATCTCAAGATATTATGATTAATAATTATTTCAAAAACTATTCTAAGTAGATAATGGTAAAACTATCTAACAGCTCATATTACTACTAATTCTTCTTTTTTAGTTACTTTATATTTTTATTTATTTGGTTTTAAGATGACAATTGCATAAGTAACTACTTGTTCTCTTCTATCTTTATCTTTTTGAGATAGAATAACTTCAAGTTCTAAGTCTGAGATATCAATATAAAGATAGAATTTCTTTGTAAAGTCAGGATAAATTAAAATAAGTATAGTTATAAGATGTTATTTGATTTATTGAAAAGCTTCTTCTTGATTCACAATCCAAATAAATAATTCTTTGTTGTAAAGTAATTTGAATAGAGAAATAACAATTTGAGAGAATCCTTTTATAAATTTTTTGTAGTATTTAGCTAATCCAAAAAATAATTGGAGTTCTTTGATAGTTCTTGATTAAGAAAAGTCTTTTATCTTTTGAATAATTGATAGATCAGAAGAAATTCTTTCTTCAGTAATTACATAT
Organism: Ambispora leptoticha; assembly: GCA_910591765.1. Taxonomy (NCBI): domain Eukaryota; kingdom Fungi; phylum Glomeromycota; class Glomeromycetes; order Archaeosporales; family Ambisporaceae; genus Ambispora; species Ambispora leptoticha. The sequence continues at coordinate 13,776 of CAJVPS010001178.1, read as the reverse complement.
TCAAGAAATAGTAATTCTTTTTTGCAAAAGTTATATTTTTTCAGATTAAGTTTCAAATTAGTATTTCTGATTCTGCAAAATACTTTATTAAGGTGATCCAAGTATTTTTCAAAATCTTTTGAGAATACATTCAGGTTATCAATATATATATTAGCAAAATTCTAATTATATTCTTCTAGTATAGTATCTATAACATGTTAAAAAGTTACTGAGATATTACATAATCTAAAAGGCATAATATTGAATTTAAATAATCCTTCTTTGGAGATAAAAATAGTCTTGTATTTATCTTTTTCTTTCATTTTGATTTGTCAATATTCAGAAATTAAATCTTTAGATGAAAATCAGTAAGTATTTCTAAGTAAATCCTTCATTTCATTAATTCTTGATAATAAATATGTATCTTATAAGTAATTGCATTTAGTTTTCAGTAATCAACACAAAATCTTTTCTTTTCATTCTTTTTGAAAACTATAATAATAGGCAAAGTTCAAGAATTAGTTGATAGCTGAATAATATTTACTTCTAATATTCTTTAAATTCTTCTAATATAAATGTTTAAGAGTAGTTTTATAAGAATATTGTTTGATAGATGACTTATTTTCAATATATATTTTATATTGAATTAGATTATTTCTGCTAAGTTCATGTAATTTAGTTACAAAAATATCAATATTATCTTCTAGTAGTTGAGTAAGAAATCATTCTTGTTCAGCTATTAATTTTCACTTTTCAATAACTTTTTCTTCTTGTTCTTATTCCAAAAAATAGATATAAGCTTCTTAATAATTAGCAAATCCAAATCTAGCTATTTTTCAACTAGATTATCCAAGTTCTTCTCTAGTAGAAACTGAGTTAAGTTGATCAATAGATACAAGTTAAAAAAATATCAGTTGAGTAATTTTCTGATCTGATTTAATAATATAATCTTCTTCTGAATTATTTTGAATAATAATACTAATATTACTAATATTTTTAATATATCCAGAGTCAATAGTTTCATCTTTGATATTGATTTTTTGTTTTGTGAGAGATGAGCAAGATATTACTTGATATATAACTTCTACAAAAATTTTTATAGCAATATAGATATCTACTAATATAACTTAATATGAGAGAATTCTAATTACTTTTTTTTAAGTATAATAAATATTATAGCTAGCATTGGTAGAATATGCTTTTTCTGGTAATTTTTCTTTATCTTGATCATTATAAACTTTGATTGTATAGTATCTATTATTTTATTTCATAAGAATATTTTTTAAATAATTATTAAATTATTAAGAAAGTTCATTAAGAGTTTGATAAATAAAGTTAAATCTTTCTTGTATTTTATTCAATTCAAGTTGAGAAGGTCAAGTTGAAATAGAAGTAAAGCTGATTTTTTTAATTAATTCATTAGTTACTACTTCTTTTGGAATCAATTTCAAAATCATAAACTATTTTTCTTTATCTAATTTAACTGGAAGCTCAGATTATATATAATTATTATATTTGTCATCATCACAAGAAATTAGGCATTCCTGATAGAGTTTTACATTAATATAATCCAAACAAGCAAGTTATTATTTTTGATTAGGACTGAGTTATTAATAAATATATTGAAATATTTCAATAGCAGAGACTTCTATAAAATTCTCATAAATGATTTCATGAACAAAGTCATCTTCATATATAAAGTGAGATAGAATTGCTTTGCCAATTTCATCACATTTATTATAAACTTCTAATAGTATTTCTCATTTGCTAAGCTTATTAATTATTTTAGTATTCTTTCTTCATCCTCCATGATTAAACTAATAGATATATTGATGTTCATAAGTACAGAAATATCTTTTCTCATAACTTTCAGTAATAATTATTTCTCAGAGTTCATTATATTTATCATATTGAGAGCAAGCAGAAAGATTTAATTATTTTTTTCTAATATAATTATCACAAGCAGTTACTTTTTCTCTATTTATTTTGAAATATGTTCTAGTATAATATCTGTCTATATATTTTTCACATTCACAATATTATTCAATCTGAGAATTAAAATAAATTTATTGTGTGACAGATTGATATCTATCAAAACTTTTCTTGATTTTTTTGATAATAAAGAATTCTTGTTCAACTTTATCAGCCCAATCTTTATTAGTTTTGAATTTAGCATGAAAAGATTTATAAATTTTAATCATTATTCAGTCAACAAGATTATTATAGTATTAGCAATATTAATGATCAGACATAAAAAGATTTTTAAGATATTAGCATTGACTATTTAGTTCTTGCTAGTTAAATAATTATTAGTTACTCTAATTATAGTGTTGAGTAAACTTTTTGTCAAGTCACTTGAAATCTTTTCAGATATATTTCTTCCATCTGATTTTAATTTCTTCTTGGTAGGCTTGTATTTCATGAATTCTTTTAAAACTTCTGATGATCTGAAATAGGATTTTTTCAAAGTTAATATCTCTTAGATTTTAATTTAGAATTTTAATAGGGGTCCAGACTTCTTTTATAATGATTTTAATATTATTATCATCTTGAAATTCTTGTTATCTAAAAGCTATAATATTTCAATCATTATGTTGTTACATGAGAAAAGTTTTCTTCTCCAAGTATTGTTTCTTAAATTTACTTTCAGAATCTACTTCAGATTCATCTTTTTTAGAACTGATATCATCAAATATTAGTTTTTCTCTAACATCATGAATAAATTTAATTAGTACTTTTCCTTTTTGATCATTATATTCAAAGGTAAGTAATTCTTTTTTGATATTAATATTGGCTTTAATTTTATTCAAAAAGTCTATTCTAATAATTACTAAGTATATTTTGACTTCAGTAATATCTACTTTAATAGAAATTATGATTCTATTAATATTTAAAAGTAGATTATCAATAACTTCAAGAAATTATTTAGATACTCCATTTATATCTAATATAAAAATATTTGAATTGCATTATATTTTTAATCCCATATCTTTAATAAAATTATGTGTAGCAATATATTCAAAGATACTAGTATTAATGATTAGATCAATAATATTCTTTCCAACTTTTGCTTCATATCAGGCTGATGTGATTTTAAGTTTTTGTCCAAGCAATACTCTTCTTTTTCTCTTTGACTTAAGTGCTATAGCACAGTGCATTTCTTTTGATAGTTGAGTTCTTTGTGATAATGAGATCTGAATAAGTTAAGCAATAGTTATATTTGCTTTCTATTGAGATAAATCTTTTAGAATATCATAGGATTCAGTTATAATAGTAAGTACAAATAAAATAATTTTACTTTTCTTTTTACAAATAGTCTTTTTTATAAGTTCTTCTTACAGAATTTTAGATAGTTCAATATTATTCATATCCTGATCAAGAATAACTTCAGAAGTATCTTCTTGTTCTTCTTCTTTATTATTATTTAGTTTCTCATTTTCATTAACTATTTCTTTACAAAATTGATTTACAGATCTAATTTCATAAGAAATAGTTCTGGAATTTCTGGATTTTCTTTTAGCAGTCAAATATTTATGTATATCAAGTAGCAAATTTACATTGTTAGATTTGATAATTAATATTTGAATACTATTAATAAGAGCTTGTATTTGGATCAATAACATATTTTATTATTATTTACATTTTAATTATTACCAATATTTATCTGATTTGATAGTATATTATTTTGTTGTTAATTATTTCTATTTATTCTCTGGTAATTATTTCTAAAGTTATTTTAATTATTCCAGTATAATTATAGCTGAGAACAATTAGAATGGATATGATCTGGCACATCATAATTATAACAAATTGAGACTGATTTAGAATTTTGGTTATTTAATCTATAACTTGAATTATTTTTGTTATAACTTGATTTTTTATTGGTTTTAATACTTTCTATTTGTTAATTAAGATCTTGAAATACTACTAATATAGCATTTAGCATTGAGTTATCCTAAGCTTGAGATTGGTAATACTTATGGGTTAATATATCTGTATCTGTTTTTTTTATATTCTTGATAACTTGTACCATATTTAAGAAAGTTCTATTGGCTGAGATCTGAACTCATTTTCTGATCTCTGATTTCAATTCTCTTCTGTAAGTATGAATCTTATATTCTTTTGGATATTTATTTTCTGGATCTACTTTATAAAATAGATTTATAAATTTGTTTGTGTATTCTTTTACAGTATCAGTCTGTTACAAGATTTCAATTTTATCTTGCTATTAATCAATTCTTTCTCAAGTATAGAAATGTATAGCAAATTAGTAACTGAAACTGTGTGGTTAATTATTATTATCATCCCAGACTGTTAGTTTAATAGCATTATCTCTTTCTCTTTTATCATATTATAAGATAGCAGTATCTTCTAAATATTCTCTGACTAATTATACTTTTCTAGCATCAGTAATTTCATTAGCTTGAGTAGCAATATTAAAGTTTTTTAATCACTCTGTTAGGTCTTGATCATTTTCTTAATATTTTCTAATAGGAATAATAATTTTTTCCATCAGCCAAACATTTTGATCAGCCATTCAGTTAGTGAGAGCTCTAAGAGCTATAATCAAATTATCCAAGTTATTAATATTTTATATCATTGAGTTATCTTCTTCTTTTGACTATTGACTATTATTTTCTGAGTCTGTTTGAATATTTTCTAAAGAATTACTAGTTTCTTCTGATTCTAAAGTTAATATAAGTTGTTTAGAGAATGTTGATGTATCTTCTAAGTTCTTTATTTTTGAATAGTATCTGTCAATATTACTATTAATAGAAGAGATTCTTGATTGGAAGGTAAAGTCTTAATGAATGAATCATTAGTAAAATTATTTAATTAAGTCTAACTGTTCTACTTGTATATTAATATGATCAAATATAAAAGTATTTACTAGTTATACTATTCTTTGTCTTAATCAGCTAATATATATTTCAGTAAGATCAAGTTAAATTAATTCTTGAAATAACAGATATGTGATTTAATTAATTGATATTACTCTAATATATTTTGTAAGCAAGCAAAAGATATAAAATTGTAAAGAAAAATTAGATTGAAGGGAATGATAATAAAGATAAAAGTCTTGAGAGAGTATTCTAATAGGGTAATTAGGAATTTGGTATGTATCAAGATGATAATTAATAGGTAATCCAATAAAAGAATAATAATTGATCATAAAAACTCAAGACATAAGTATTTATCAATTATGAATAAAGAAAGAAAGGAATATAAAAGAAATATAAAAATATGAATATAATAAGAGATGTAGAGGGAGTTTTTCTTCACAGAGAGAGCATCAAAAATATGTTATGGCAAATTGATAAGTGAATTTTTACTTGAATTCACCTTAATAATAATATAGGATTGGGAGAGATTAAAATAATTAAAAAGTTAAGAAAGAGGAATTAGATTATAACTTTCAATAATAACAAAGATTTCTAAGATATGTGTTAATATCTATAGATATTGTCTTAATAAAAGATAAATAAATAAATAAATAAATAAATAAATCAAAAAAATTATAAAGATTAACTGAGTGAAGCCACTAGTAATCAATATAATTCAAGATTTGAATTGATTAAATAGTAAAACTATTAATTAAAGAAGATTATAACTAAATAAAAGATAAAAGTTAAAATATGAAAATAAAATAACTAAATAAAAATCAAAGAATATGGCTTATTTATAGTAGAAATCTTTTACTGAGATATATTAACATAATTTAAAAAGAATTAACTATTAAATTTATATTTTCCAAGTCTGAATTTATTTTATTTGAGAGAGCAGATCCTTTTATATATTTTTTAATTATATAAATAATTAAAATATATATAAATATTATTATAAAAAAACTAATAATTAAAAGTAAATATTTAAGAATATAGAAAAATATAGAAGAATATTAAAGAATGAGGAAAGATATGAAAGGATATGAGAAAATATCAAAAGATATCAAAGAATGAGGAAGTATATTTGTGATCAATATTCCAAGTATAACTGTTCTATTATAATTAAAAATAATCTTTCACTATACTATTTTGCTATATATATGAATATTATATTACAAATAATTTAAAAGTGTAGATTCCAAATATAAATAAAATATAATATTTAAAAATAGAAATGTGATAATAAATATAATAATAAAGATAAATATATAATGAAAAATAGAAATATTTATAAAATAAATAAAAATTATAAGAAAATATAATTTTGCATAATTATAAAAAGATTAAAGAATTAAGAAATATAATATCATTATGATAATAATATTATAGGATAGTAATATCTTCTAGATATTCTTGAATAAGTTATACTTTTTTAGTAGCTATAATTTCATTAGCTTGAATAATAATATTAAAGTTTTTTAACTATTCTATAAGATTTTGATTATTTTCTTGATATTTTCTAATTAAAATAATAATTTACTTTATAAGCTAATTATTTTGATTAGTTATTCAATCAGTAAAAGCTTTAAGAATTACAATTAAGTTATCTAAATTATTATTATTATTGTTAATAATTTAATTATTATCTTCTTTTTAAGTTTCTTTGTTATTTTCTTTTAAATTTAAATATATACTATTATTTTTTATTAAATTTAAATAATTACTTTCTTTTTTTAATTTTTTATTTAATATAACTTGTACTAGAGAAATTAATAAGTTTTTTGAGTTTTTAATTTTAGAATAATATCTATCAATCTTATTAGTATTAAGAGAATTCTTGATTATATTTGTAAGTTAAAGTTTTAATAAATAAATTATTAGTAAAAGTATTTAATTAAGTCAAGTTATTCTTTTTAAGTATTTATACAGTTAAATAATAGAATATTTAATAATTATACTATTTTTTATCTGAGTTGTATAATATATATTTCATCAAGACTAAGTTAAATTAATTTATTAAATAAATAAAAATATTATTTAATTTACAGATATTACTTTAATATTTTTAGTAATTAAGTAAAAATTCTTATTAAAGAGAATAATAATAAAAATGAAAGTATTGAAAGATATTTTAATAATAAAATTAAGATTTTTATATACTTCTAAATGATAATTAATAAATAATTTAATAAAAGAATAATAACTAATTATGAAAATTCAAGATATAGTTATTTATCAATTATTTAAATAATAGAATATAAAAGAGATATAAAGAAATATAAAGAAATTTATATAAAAGGTAATAATATTAGATCTATTTTTATAAAGAGAATATCAAAATATATTATAGTAAACTAATAAGTGAGTTTTTATTTGAATTCATTTTAATAATATTAGATTAAGAGAGATTAAATTAATTAATGAATAAAGAAAGAGAAATTAGACTATGATTTCAATACTGACAGATCTATACCAATATCTATGGATATTATCTTTAAAAGAGTAAATTATAAAAGAAAGAATAATATAAATCAAGAAAATTATAAAGATTAATAAGTAAAGATATTATTAATTATATATAATTAGAGATTTAAAGTAATTAAATAGTAAAGCTACTATTAATTAAAGAAAATTATAACTAAAAAAAAATAAAAACTAAAGTAAATAATAAAATAATTAACTAAAAAGAGTATAATTTATTTATAATAGAGATCTTTTACTTTCAAAAATAAATAAAATCAAAAAGTATAACTTATTTATAGTAAAGTCTTCTACTTTCAAAAATATAAAATTAATATCTTAAAATCAAAATTAATATAATATTATAATAAAGTTAAAATTGACTTTGTATAGTAAAAGAAATAAAATTAAGTAAGAGAAAGAATATCAGTATAATTAAAAAAGGAATTAAAAGATTATTATTATTATAATAATAAGCTTTTTAATTATATTTTTCAAATAATTTAATGCAAAACTATTTATTTCAAGTTAAAATAGCAGGTTTTTTTATATATTTTTCAAATATATGAATTATTATAATATTACTAACTAATATTATCTACTGAAATTCCTTTATTTCTTATTTTAATTTCTTTTAAAGCTTGAGTTAGAGTTAGTTTTACTTTGTCATTTTCATCATAGTCATATTAATAATATATTTATCTGACTGGTATTGCTATTTTTTTAGTTTCTCATATTAAAATATATATATTATCATATTTTAGAATTAAAATATTTCAACTATAAAAATCTATAATCTGATCATTTCATGAAAATATTAAAATTTATAATCTTATTTTTTCATAAGAATATAAATATCTATAATAATATAAATCTCATCATTTTATAAAGAATCAAAGAGATTTATAATTATATTAATTAATTACTTTATAAGATATATTCAAATAATTATATATATAAAATGTAAATTTAAATATAATATGGATAATCAAAAATATAGATCTTTAATTTAGTGGATAAAATATAATATTTAAAGTATTAATATAAATATAGAAAATAAATATAATAAAAAAAATAAGTATATAATTAGATAAAAATAAGAGTAATTATATAATAAATTATAAAATTATAAAAAAATAAAATTTTATATAATTAAAGAAAGATTATGAAATTAAAGAATTTATATTACTATAGTAACAATATTTAAAAAAAATTAAATATATTTTATATTAAATTAAGTGATTTATTTCTTTTAATCATTTTGATAAATAAAAATAAAATCAAAATTTTATAATAAATTAAATAAATTTAATTTTTAATTTTAATTATCATCTAATATATTTATTCTTTATATTGATTATATCTTGAATATATTTTTTTATACTTTTAATTAACTTTATTAAAATATATTCTTGATTTTAATTCAAATTTTTTATATTATATTTCAAAGTTAATTTTAAATATGAATATTAATTAATAATATTCTTAAATAATGCTTTATTTTATTTCAGTGATATTTAATTAGATTAAGATCAGGTAATTAAATAGATTAATTAGATATAATTATTATTAAATTATTTGTATATAGATTTTGTTATGTATTTTAAATTATTATCTTGTCAAAAGATAATATTATTTTTATAATTTTATATTACTAAATTATTTCTAAAAGATTATTATTTAAGTTTTTATAATATAAATTCTCATTTATATAATTATAAATATATATAATATTATCAATATCAAAAAATCTGAAGTAATTTCAAACTATTATATATAGATTTCATGTGATACTTTTTCAAAGATTCATCATTATATTTCCAGTATTATTCATATCTGTCTGAATTAAAAATTAAAAATTTTAATTTATCAGATCAGATAACTTTGCTCTAATTATTAATAATTTAATAATAATATTTATTATAAAATTTAAACATTAAATTTGATATTTTTTTTGAGATATAATTTCTTTTCCTTAATTCATGAAGGAAGTTTATTATGATGTAAAGTTGCTTTATTATGCTTATGCTAATATCAATTTTATCTTCAGATTTTAATTTTTTTTGAATAGATATTGTAGTAAGAAAACTATTATACAAAATTAAATGTATAATATTTTGTTTATTATAGCCAGTAAAAACTCAAATAATCTGATTTTGGTAAATCTTTAAAAATATTATGAGGATCTTTTTTTTGCTTTATTCTTATAATGGAGAATCAGAAAATATTTTTGTGATTTGCAATATAATGGGAAGAATATTTTTCTTTAAGATTTAGGATCTTTTTTTGATGGGAATATGTGTCATAATAATTTTAACTACATGAAATAAAAGAGTGAATTCATAAATGTATTTTATTTATAGAAGATATATTTTGTTTTGTTATGTGTTTTTCATTCATTTATATATTTATTTTGAGAGAGGAAATAATCAAAAGAAATACATCATCCATTTGGTGTAATAAAAATCCAAGTTAAGCAAAGTGATGTTACATTTATTCTTTAACTATATAAATTTCATTTATCTGTGGCATCTATATTACTAAAAATTTCCCGATTCGTTTTTTCATCCTAGTGATGCATTACTTTTGAGCGCCACTGTATAAAGAAATTCTTTTTGTGATTTTCTAAATCCTCAGATAGTTTTTTGTACAACAACGGTGCTTAACCTATGCTATCCATCCATTTACTATTAAATTTACATTTTATTAATGTCAGGATAAATAGCAATATTGAGAGTTTGACTTTTATTTGGATCATAGATCGAGTAACAACACAAAAATTTTGACAAAACTCTTTAAATCCAAGCAATTATTTCTTTTTCTAATTGTGAATATTTGCTGGTGCATCTTTACTTAATCGATGAATATAAGGTGCAATATGTAATAACTCAGTTTTAGTTTTATGTCACTTTTTACTTGAATGGGTTCAATATTATCTTGGTCAGTTTCTCTAAACTTGGACGTGTACTCCAAATAAATTAAACTTACAAACTTGAATGCATATTTATCATAAATTTAATGCTATCGAAATAATTAATATTACGATGTCATGTCTCTGTGCAAATCATGGAGTTATGCATGTTCGTTTAACCCAAAAAACAACAAACTTGGGATGCTTGCGAAAAATTGGCAGTAATTATATATTCTGAGAGAAAAAATATTTCAGCGTGTAATCATGACAAGGATATTATCGTTATTTCTCTATTCATGAAAAAGGAAACTAATGTTTATTATCGTTAAGATTTCCCCGTAATACAATATCCTAATCCGAACAAAATACCCTCCCGGGTATTATTCAATTTTATACTCGTTTAAGATAAGATCGGGGTACTCGTGGCAGTGCTCTATGATAACATCCAACTCCTTAAAAAATGGGAAAAATCATGTGATTTCGGTCGTTAAGTTATATTGTTTATTAAAAATAATATTAATTTATATAACTAATAAATTGAAAATTCGTTATATTAATATGTTATTCAGATTAACAACATATAATAATAACAATTAATTTAAACAAAAAATTTAAACAAAAATTATATGAAAAACATTAACAACACAAAAAATAAATTACAAATTCCGCGTCACGGTTTCTTTGAACTTAATCGACAAATTATCTATAATGTTCGCAACTGGGCAAGTGTTGTGAATTTCCTCTACTACGAATAAGATCATAATCAACAAGACAGCTAATAAATAAAAATACAAGAAAAGTTAATGCACTGTATCTTGATAATCTCAGCAAAAATACTGAACAATTACTCACATCCAACAAAACTCGTGTCCACATGTAGGAGCTTTACACGTCATATGATCACATCCTCCACTCTTTTCAATATTAACTTTACATTGCGGGCACTTTTTTGATATTTTCGAAATAAAAGCTCCAGATTGTTCATCAATTTTCCTCATTTGCTCTTCATCATGTTCTCTCTGATTTCGTTCGAGTTCTTCTAATCCGCCACCTCCCTCTGCAATGTTATATGCTAGATCCTTGATTATTGGATCAAACTGACTTTCAAATAACGTTTTTTCTTCGTCTGATAGTGAAGCATCGCGTCCTTCCTCAATAAGCATTTTAGTGACGTAGTTGTGTACTTGTTCGTGTGCTTGTTCGAACGCTTGGATTAAATTTTCGCATCGAGGACAGTTTGAAGAGTTATTCTGGATGGCTAGAGAGTGTTTAACGCATGTTCTCTGAGCGCAGGCTTGACATAGCATTATTGGTGCATCCTCTAAAGATGTGGAGCAAACTTTAATTCAGTTTTATCATTTTGACAACAGTATTTGATTATTACTTGCCTCCTTCTTCATGAATTTGTCCAAATTTGCATCCTGGATTAGAACAATACCGAAAATTTGGGTCTAGAGAAAGAGCCCATTTCAACGAAAGGTTCTGATAGCTTTAAGAATTTCAAATTAATTATGTATCGCATAATCCCGACCATTCAATTTATACATTAGAAATATTACCTCTCAAGCACTTGCTTATTTGCAAACTTTTGAACATTTCCTTCAGTCATTATCTCCCGACACCCTTCAGCTGGACATTTTATCTTAAGATTACCATTATCTTGTACTTCATGTTCAATATGCCGTCCGACACAATTACGGCATATATTGTTAGAGTGCATGCAATTGGATGTTATTTGAGAAAATTGTGATTGCGCAAGTAAGTCGATACAGACTATACATTCTTCTTGTGATGATGACGCCATTTGTTGTAAATAGTTTTCAAAATGAAAAAAATAAGTCTTAATTTTCAAAATACAACTGCTTTCTATTCAAAATTATGTTTTTTAAATTAATCAATAAATTTCATTCCTTTTTCTACATAACAACCGAATTCAGAAGGTTTTTAATTATTGAATTTATAATATCAAAGATTTATTATTGTTTCTTGGAATTTGCAGTTTTTTTCGTGAACACGTACATGTATTTATTATAAATTATGCCTGCTTATCCGTCACACCATCTCGTGGTACAGAATGCAAGAATTGGCTAAATAAACGATATTCAATCCGAAAGGGAAACGCGTAACGATTGGACTAAGTTTCGCATTGATCTTCGCCTCTAAATAGTATGGAATATACTTTTAGATTTAATTTTATCATTTTGATAACAGCGATAGTATTTTGATTATTACCTTCGAAATGAATTTGTCCAGACCCACATCCTGGAACGGAAAACGATTTAAGAAAGAGCCGAAACCAGCGCGTTTGTTTTAGTTACTTATATGATACATTGGAATTAACGTTAACGTTTAAGTTTTATTATACATGCACTCACGTAGTCCAATGTTATGTATATATCGCAAAGCCTTTGACAAATTAGGTTTCATTTAAAAATCGTCTGACTTTTTTAGGAATTAGCGTTTGATTTCATTTTGATGTCCTACAAACAAACATGTATATTGGAATTAACATTAATCATTAATATTAAGTTTTATTATACAGTGGCGCATGCATCACTAGGACGAAAAAATGAATCGTGAAATTTTTAGCAATATAGACGTCACAGGTAAATGAAACTTAGCCCATATATAGTTAAAAGCATAAATAAATAATACATACAATTTAAAGAATAAATGTAATACCACTTTGCTTAACTTGGACTTTATTACGCCAAACTGATGATGCATTTCTTTTGATTGTTTCCCCTCTCAAAACAAATATACAAATGGATAAAAACACACAACAAAACAAAACACTCCTCCTATAAATAAAATACCCTTATGAATTCACTCTTTTATCTTGTATAATTAAAATTATTATGGCACATATTCCTGTCAAAAAAAGATTCTAAATTTATACCCTTCTTAAAGAAGGATATTCTTCCCATTATATTGCAAATTGTGAAAATATTTCCCAATCCTCCATTATAAGGATAAAGCAAAAAAAAGATACTCATAATACATAATACCTTTAAAGATTTACCAAAACCAGGTCATCCTAGAATTTTTAATGGAAATGAAAACCATATCTCAAAAAAACACATCAAATTCAACATTTAAAATTTGCGAAAAAATATCATCATTGGACTATTAATGATTGGAGCAAAGTCATCTGGTCGGATGAATCAAAATTTATGATTTTTAATTCAGACGGATGTGAATATTACTGGAAACGTGATGATGAACCTTTGAAAGAGCATCACGTGAAACCCACAGTAAAATTTGGGGGTGGGAATATAATGGTTCGGGATTGCTTCGGATTTTTCAGCATTGTAATATCATACGCATTTATGGTCATATGATAAGAATTTATATCGTGAAATCTTAAATGATGACCTTTCAGGAACAATCCAGTGGTATGAAATTAATAAAATGATGTTATCTTTCAACAAGACAATGATCCGAAACACATGGCAAAATCTAAGTACGAATGGTTTGATGATAATGATATCCGTTTGCTCGATTGGCCTGCCCAATCACCTGATCTTAACCCAATTGAGC